>LPNX010944316.1:0-78765 GCA_001517045.1 Pseudotsuga menziesii
GGTGGGATGAGCATTAGTGGGGTTATTGGCGGGTGGTGCTTCCGGGGTGGAGCCATATTGGTTCCGCCGGGTCTGGAGGTTAACCTCATCGGATGACATCATCAACAGATCCTGGGTACCTGAGTCAGACGGGGGTTGATCAGGAGCGGCGTAAGTGATTTGTTGGACAAGCGCAGTAGCTTGAGGGGGAGCCAATGGTTCAGTGTTCACTAAGCCTTGGTTGGGTAAAGGGTTCTGTAAGACCAACGGTGGCTGCTGAGGTTGTGGGGGATTGGGCTGTGCTTGAGGAGCCGCCTGTCCTTGGCGTAGCTTATCAGCAGCCAAAAGTTGTTGAACTCGCTCCATATGTGGACAAAAGTGTGTGTAGTGGCCATAGACCCCGCAAACAGAACAAGGGAAGTTGGTTCACAGGTTGGGGTTTTTAGCCTGCTTGGGCGGGCGATCAGGGTTTTGGTTGGTGGGGGCTGCGTTGTTATTAGCAGGGGGATTAGGGTGTTGACCAGCTTGCTCGGTCTGCTGGTTGTTCCCACGATTTCGGCCCCTGCCGCGGTTTTGTTGGCCCTGGTTGCGTTGGTTATTCTGGTTTTGCGGCGGGTTTTCTTGGGCGTAAACCTGCCCTTGGGTAGTAGGTGGATTTTGAGTTTGCGCAGGTGCGGGAGCAGGCTGCGGTGGATAGTATGGAGGTGGAGGCTGCACTGGTGCGGCTACTTGAGGGGATTGTGGATATTGCTGTGGAGCGGGTTGTGGGTTTGCCGCAGGGGCTGGTTGTGGCTGATAATAATGAGGTTGGGATTGGGGTGACGCAAGAGCTGATGCAGCCGGCTGGGGGTAGTATGGCTAAGGTGCGACCGGGGAAGGCATATTGCCGAAACACTGAGGTGGACATGAAGGTCCGTGGATATGGGGCATGTGAGCATACGAGTTGGTTGCTCCGGACTGTGATGTAGCCTGTGAAAGTTCAGGTCCAGGAGTAGGACGGGTTATGGAAAAGGGCTGAGGCTGTGAAGAGAGACGGCCAATGATGCCATCGGCAGCGTGGGATGCCCCCGGTGCATCGTGATGTGGGGAATCGCCTCGAGGGGCGTCCGGGATGATGGTGTAAAGGTAACCCGACTGGGTGTAAATGAGATCAAACTGCTGGGCTTTGAGGATAGCTTCTTCCTCCGACTGGGGTCTTTCGGCTGCCACATCCTTAGCAATGAGCGGAAGGAGGGACTTAAGGAACCAATCTAGGAAGATCCGGTCATCTAGCTTGATTTTGCATAGGCTACGGCGTCGCCGCCATTCATGGATGTGGTCGGTGATGTGGGTAGCCGTGTTCTGTCTGCATGAGAGAAGGATCTCGACGCCTGCGTCATAGCGAACAGGCAACTGGAAAAACTGGAGGAAGGTCGAGGCCAGGGATGTAAAGGTGGTGTGGGTTCTGTGAGGTTGCTCGATATACCATTTGGCAGCTGAGCCAGTGAAAGTGCGTTGTAATAAACGGAGGCGGATGGAGTCATCTACTATGGAATTGGAGGAGCACCATAGATGGAAAGACATGATATGGTTCTGGGGGTCTTCACCTGCTTTACCCTCAAACTTAGGGATGTCGGAGGGGAGTTTGGTAGGCATGGGGGGCCACACGGGGTTGTGCCGGATGGGGTCGTTGGTTAACCTGGCTAGGTCAGGTAGGTTGAGGCTAGCCATGTAGGGAAAACTGGATGTAGGGTGTGCTGCGGTAGTGGGTTGGACCACATTGGGGCCCATGCCCCCAAGCGGAGGGGTAATGTGAGGGATGTTACCCCCAAGTGGGGGAACTACAGTGGCGGGAGTTACTAATGGAGTAGGTATGGGTATTCCTGCCGTGGGAATAGGTACGGTGAGGGGGATGGTAGACGGGCCTCCTGTGGAGGGCATACCCATGATAGGTGTAGTAACTGGTATAGTGGTGGATGTACCACTGGTGGTCCCTATAATGGAGGGGTTGGGATTCACGCCAGCCATGGGGCTAGTGGGGGTAGTGTAAAGAGTGTTCTCGGAGTCTGGTGACGGAGTCCTATGCCGCTGACGAGTGGAGTCGAGTGACAAGGCTCGAGATCGACGGTGACGACGGGTGGTGTCAAGTGAACCGTGTTGTGGGGGCTCGCCTCTGAGGTGACGAGAATGTCTTGGAGAGTCAATGGTGACAAGTGGTTTTCAAATATGTGGGTTGTGGTGAAAAACAACTCAAAAACCCTAATGCAACCGTGTGTGCAGAAGGGGAGCTCGAAAAAGAAGGCTCTCAGGCCAAAAAGCAACTCAAAACACCTACTGTAACTGCGTGCTACAATAGGCGGAGTGTCAACAAAATGGTCAGAATACCAATAAGCAGTCGGTTCCCTAAAAAAGAAAAAATTGGTGGACTCACTAGACCAAGAGGAGGTAAGGGAGCATGCAAACACCTAGCTAATGGTATTATGACTCAACTAAGTATATCCTCTGCAAGGTGATGAAATCCAAGTCAGACAATATAAGTCGGAAAGTCAAAAGGCTAAAGTATCCCCCTACCGGGAGGGACACCGGGTACGCAATCCTAGAAGAAAGGCAACTAAGATACCCCGTTCATGACACGTCCAGAGAGGTAAATCTGCCGCTTGGTCCTTTAACAGCAATATCCCCTATACAGGGGTATTCCGAGAACCGCGAAAGGTAGCCCTTCAGTTACTGAATGGATTGCGGTATTCCACTCAGACTTCCGAAACCAATCTCACGACTTCAACCCTCCTAAGGGAGAGGCCTCCTGATAAACCGGGGGTGACCGTGTCAAAAAATACTACGGGATTTTGGTTCCCTAATGGACAACAACTATGTCTCACGTGAAAATGACCGAGGGGTGTTATTGGAAGCCTATCCCCTCGACCCTACCTAACTACAAAATTATTTTGTGTTCCTCAAATGAGGTTATTGTGTTGGTTGAGTTAAGGTAGATTTTAGGTCTCACTTGAATTTAGGGGACAGATTGTGTGCATGTGAGATGATGAATCTAAAACAGCTACTCAATAACAACAATAATGTATGAAAAACTGTAAGAAACTTTTACCATGCAAACTTTTTCTGAAATAAATAATGCTGGAAAGAAAAAAAGAATTTAAAACAATACTGTAAAACAAGAAACAGAAATGGCTGTAGGGCTGCAAATGGAACAGGTGGCTGTGCAAGTGCAGGAAAAACGGAGGCAAATCGGCTGGGTTTCGACGCGGCAACAAATGCAAAAAACAGGTCGCGGACCGCGGGTTTAAAGGAAACAGGCGCGGTTTAGGTCGCGGGGGTTTTTTTTTTACAGCGGCGGTCGAAACCGCGGGTTTGGGACGAACAGGCGCGGTCTCGGGCGCGGGTTTCTAGATGGCAGCGGCGGTCGAAACCGCGGGTAAGGGCCAAACAGGCGCGGTCGAGGTCGCGGGTTCGGGGCGAACAGGCGCGGTCGGGGCCGCGGGTCGGTAGATGGCAGCGGCGGTCGAAACCGCGGGTTCGGGGCGAACAGGCGCGGTCGAGGCCGCGGGTCGGTAAATGGCAGCGACGGTTGAAACCGCGGGTTCTGGGCGAACAGGCGCGGTCGCGGCCGCGGGTGCGGCAGAAAAAAGTGCGGTTTTCGGCGGCCGAAAACGACAGCCGAAAGTACAGTACGAAAAAAAAAAATAAAATAAAATAAAAATAAATAAAAAATGAAAAAGACAGCGGAGTCGCCAAAACTGTAGCTAGGGTTTTCACCCTAGCTTGTGCTGATGAGCACCTACTAAGGAATCTGGAATCCTTAGTAGCAGTTCAATGATGTAAACAAAAAGAAACTGAAATAAAAACTAAGCTAAAACAGTAAAAGTAAATAACATGAAGCAAAAAACAGTAAAGAGATGTATAATGGTGATTTTATTAATATTACCTCCAATGAGGAGGTTGGTGGAGTCCGTTGCGTTGGTCCGATGTCGGTGGCTTCGAGCTCCAAGCTGCTTCTTCTCCTATTTCGGTGGTGGAAATGGGCCAAAAGAGTTCTCAATGGTGAAAGTAGCTTGATGGTAAGCTAGGGTTTCGAGAATAATTTCGGCAGAGGCAGGATGCTTATGACTGTGGATGTGAAATGAGGGGTCTCCACCACTTATTTATAGTTTTTTAGTGATGGAGTGCTGGCCCATGGTTTTTGGAAACCATGTGGTTTAGGGCAGCTTGTTTAGGGTTTTTGTTGTTTTAGGGTTTTCCTCCTTTTTCCTCATTATTTTTATTCCTTTTCTTCCCTTTTGGGGATTTTTGCTATTTTTAGAGGAATTTCGGTTATTTTTGGAGGAAAAAGGGGTTTTTTGGCCTTTTGGAGGCATTTTAGGCCTTTTGGAGCCTTTTTAGATGGTTTTATGGCCTTTTGGAGGTATTTTAGGCCTTTTGGAGGCTTTTTAGTGGGATTTTCAGGGAAATATGGTAGGCAAATGGACAAATGAGCCATGAAATGGGGTAGATGAGGTAGTTAACCATTTTTGGGTGTTAACAGCTTCACACATAAGCTGATTGTATCTTGCTTCTAAACCAGATCTCAGTCCAATAGCATAAGGGTGCTTTGTTTGGCCTCCCCTTACTTACTCCATGAAGGATTCATTTATAGGCCAAAAATGATGATATTCACTTTGGAAATGGATAGGAGGTGATCCCAATAGGCGAGGAAGGATAATTCCACCTCTCCCTAGATAGTAGGAACCAATTCAATGAAGGCTTTCGTAAGGAATATTCTAGAATATTTTTTTCATGTTTTAGGTCCATCGACGCACTTGGCTTAAGTTGAAACAGCACTGGCGATTTTTACTCAAAGGAAGAGCGTCGACGACACCTATTTCCAAAAGACAAACATGAGATGATGCTTTTTTATCCATAGGACAGTGAACTAACAACGCTCTATCGTAACTGAGAAAAGGCACTGGTCAAAGTAAGAATGGAAAAAGGTTACCAAAGGAATCTTAGGAAAGGATTTCTGAAGGGTCATCATGCACTAGTGGATTTTTTAGGTGCAACATAATCGCCCCCAAAGTATGAGGCTATAAGGAAGTGATAGGTGAAATACTTTGCTAGACATCAATCCGGTATCAGAGGAAATGAGAGATGAGCTTCGCAACTGACATAAGACCAATAACTAAATTGTCTGATTCAACCATGGTTGTAGACAAATACAATGTAAATCCATGATGATAACCATGTCATGGCTACCAAAAATACATTGTATATCCATGAAAAATTGATGTAGGAGGCAGAACATGGCTATGAAACATAAAAATTAGATCAGTGTTATTTGACCTCAAATATTGAACAAAACCATTGAACATACATTATGGATTCGTGTCAAGACTCCAAATAATACTCTATCGCAACCTGAGGTTAGGAAATTTTGTTGATTATGCCAAAATTCTTATGTTATTCATTCCAATCCCTAACTGATACAATTCTAGCCATGTGAATATATGTCTTGATGTCGAACATGGAAGAAACCACTTGATTACTAGTCATCAATGTATACTGTTAACAAGTGCGATGGAAATCACCATTAATGTCAATGATCCCCAAGGTATCTTAGTAAATTATCTCAAGTGTGAATAAATGTTTTGAAGTCGAACACTTGATAGAATATTTCAATCAGAGGTCATTGATCAAAACCTACTTTTGAAAGAGAGGAAACCTTCCATTGAGGCATGCAGGCTTCAAGGTACTTGAATAGGTTTCTAAGTCTAATTCTCAGATGATGAGATGAAGTCGACAGGAATAGACTCATCAAAGGAGGGACATGATGTTTCCCCCATCATCGATACGAAACATAGAACAAAAGTTGATTTGAAGTGATGATACAACCATGAAACTGACTCAGACATGACCGACTTTTTAAGAAGGTACATTTATTGATGAGTTGAATTTTGAAAGAGACATCCTTTGAACAATTTGTAGCATGACAAGTGACTTGGCAGCATTGACTTGACGAGACTGAAACCAAGTGTAATGAAAGGAATATGACAAAGAATTATTTGAATTGACTCAAAGGAGTCACGTGACTCACAAAAGTGGATCGACTCAGAAACAAGTTGAATACCTAACTGTTCATATATGTAAATGCAGAAAGGTGCCATGCTCAAAGGTGGAATTTAAACTGCCATCAATATAAATAAAAAACATTCACATTTCCCTTAATTTCCCCATCTTGAAGGATGAGTGCCTCTTTTCATCTTTACAAGTCCAAAGAGGGTAGAAAAAACTCATTATATCTCAGCAAGCGATGATTCCATTCTCACATGTTTTACAAACCTGAAAAAGGAGGGGTTTGTTCCTCGAAAAGGGTCCCGTTGGGACTGAGAAATGTCATTTTTTCATCCACTTTACCTTTCACTATTCCTCAAATTTCATCGCCCCATTAACCTTTCATTATATCATTTCCATACATATATTTGGGTTTCACCTTATTATTTTCCACTTTATTCATTTTAGTATTACAAGAGAATTTATGATTAAATATTTGAAAATCAACATGTTTTCATATATATCTCAAAAATGTGTGAGATTTGTAATGTGTAGAATACATGAAGGATTAATTGCAATTACTTCTCGAATATCTCTTCACCATTTCAAGGAGATAATTATTCAATATTATTCTAAGGAGAAGATCATGGATATTTGGATGGCATATCTTATCCAATATTTGTGAGAGATGTGTGGACGATTTGAGAGATGTGTGGACGATTTGAAGGGATCATATTTGTAATAATGGGAAATTGGTTGAGAGAATAGTAGATCTATAATTATGAGATGCCTATATTATTTTCAAGGTTCTCATGTATAAAAGGGAGTGTTCTCTCTTCACATGGGAGAGGTATTCTTAGATCATGTAGAGGTTATCCTTGACTTTGTAATTTGGAGGAAGGGATTCTTAGCTTTGGTTCATAGTTGTAATTTTCATGCTTTCATTAGTTTTGGTCATGGAGTTGATTTGATCATTGGAATGAAATATTGATTTATTGTTATTGTGAGCTCACATGTGTTGTCTTGTTTCTCTTCACATGTAATTGTTCGGGTACACAGGGTACTCCCAAAAGACTGAACACCTTGAGCAACCACTTCACACAAATAGATCACAGATCAACACACTGATGTTTTTCATGTGGTTAAAACCCTCGAGAGGGAAATAGTCCATGGCCCCAGCCAAATAGCTACTTGGAGCAATTTATTATGTGAAAGAAAGAAAGTTACATAGGCTTCTCATAATCGATCAACTAGCCAAGGACCCTCTATGCTCTTTAAATAGAGGTCATAGACCAATCGGGTCTTAATCCATAGATCAATGGTAGGTATGATCTAAGAGAAGTTGAACCGTTGGATCACTCTATGTCTAGAACATATCGTGACCATCGGATTAGAATATTTACAAATGCATACTAATGCATACTAAAGAAACACACTTTTACCTAACGGATATATTACACAAGTTGATCTTAACTAACTCCTAAGTGTCTAGATATCTTAACATCACCCATTAAGAACAACTTGGGATAGGATTGAAGGATTTACAAAAGTGACACTATTAGGAGAAGGAAGGAGGCATTAGAGCCTATCCACCCTTAAGGACACATTTCTGAACTTCTAACATAGACCGAAGTTTAGAAAAATTTGCTTCTGTAAGAGGCTTGGTGAAGATGTCTACAACTTGATCATCTGTAGGGCAATATAGAACTTCAATAACACTATCATGAACAAGATTTCTGATGTAGTGCATGTGTAGCCCAATGTGTTTGCTACGCTGATGTAGAACTGGATCTTTGGCAAGCTTGATGGCACTTTGATTGTCACACCAAAGTGGAGTAGGTTGCTGCTGCTCGAATCCAAACTCTGAAAGGATATATCGAAGCCATAAAGATTCCTCACTGGCATTAACTGCAGCTCGATATTCTACTTTTTCTAAAGAAAGAGCAAGTGCTTGTTGTTTCTTACAAGCCCAAGTGATAGGTCCAGCTCCCATACTGAAAACATAATCTGCAGTAGATTTCCGATCACCAGGATCGTTGGCCCAATCTGAATCAATGAAACCAACCAACAAAGGTTTCCCCCTTGTACTATAATGAATCCCAAACTGAATTGTACATTGAATATATCGAGGTATTCTTTTTGCTGCTTTCCAGTGACTTTCATGAGAAGTTTGCATATAACGGGAAACACGACCAATGGAAAAGGAAAGGTCAGGATAGGAATGAGTCAAGTATAAAAGACTAACAACAAGCTGATGATACAAGGTGGCATCTACTTCAAGGGAAGTACAAGTGGCAAAAAGTTTGACTCCAGACTGGAAGGGAGAAGGCGCTGGTTTACAATCTTCCATGTGGAAGTGACGAAGAAGGTCACACGCGTACTTAGATTGGGAAAGAAAGATTTCTTCTTTGGTTTGCAAGACTTGGAGACCAAGAAAATAATGCAAATGTCCTAAGTCTGACATTTCAAAATTTTGCTTAAGACTAGATTTCACATGGGTTATAAGTTTAAGGTCACTACCAGTAAGGATAAGATCATCAACATAAAGAACAAGTATGATGAGATGGTTTCCTACTTTCTTGGTATAGACATTGGGGTCAGAATGGCATCTAGAAAAACCAGTGTGAAGGAGAAAGCTATCCATTTTGGCATACCAATCTCTAGGAGCTTGCTTAAGGCCATATAAGGATTTCTTAAGGAGACAAACAAGGCTAGAGTTATCCTGAACATATCCAGGAGGTTGTTCCATGTAAATTTCCTCATGTAAATCACCATGTAAGAAGGTAGACTTGACATCCATTTGATGGAATTCCCAATTATGTAAGGCTGCAAGGGAAAGAACAAGGCAGATGGAGTTCAGTTTTGCTACAAGGTCAAAGGTTTCATTGTAGTCAATCCCTTCAACTTGGGAAAAACCTTTGGCAACTAACCTTGCCTTAAGTCTTTCAACACTTCCATCTGATGCATACTTAGTTATGTAGACCCATTTACATCTGACAAGGTTTCTTCCTTTTGGAAGAGGAACAAGATCCCAACACTAAGACAAAATGAGGAATTAGCTACTAGGTGACTAAAAATTCTAGTCACCACAGGTTTTCCAAGTGATTTACTACTATATATGAGAAATTTTGATTGACCCAACTATAAACGACTAATTTAGTCACCAGTTAACAAATATGACTAGATAATATGTGACAAAGTTAAAAATGATTAAAATAAATGACTAATTTAGTCACGGCATAAAAAATGACTAGCTAGAAGAATATGAATTAGTCATTTATGTTAGTCATTTTTAATTGTGTCATGGAAAATTGCAAATTTAGCAATGAAGTGTAATTTTTGTAATTTGTCTACCTTCTATTAGTAATATTAGTGCCATGCACCTCGATCTTCAGAGATCCAACAAAGCAATTGCATGAATTTTCTCTTGACCATCTTTATCCCTACTGCACCATTGAAGCAAACTCAATTAAGCGCATTCCAAAGGAAAATTATGTTCCTACGTCAATTACGAATTAGGTACTAGAAACAGTACCATATATATCGTTACCTAGATAGAATTAGCATCATAGCCCTACATCCCCTCAAGAACCGGCCATTCGAATGCACCTCCTCCACGTAGACTTACCAAATGCATCCAATGCATGGCCAAAAAAACACATCATCTTCGTATTTCTAGGCTGAAGGTATCGTTCAATCCCTGCTCCCCTATTTTTGCACTCAATGCCCTATTTCTGCAGACAATAAGCTGGTTCAGGATCTCGTAGTGACTAGTCAAAGCGCTTCAAAGGTATGGTTCTTACCACTCCGATTGTGTTCATCACTCCAATCAATAACCAGTTGTTATGGTTTTTTACAAGTCTCAATGCTGCTGAAGTTACTGCTTCCACTTTATATTTGCAATTATCACCATCTCCAGCCTATGTGCTCATAACCATATGCATTTTGAGCTTTCAACCTAGGAAAAGCATGAGCACCCTCCTGCAATGCCACTATTTGCAAAGGTCACTAGTCTTTGCACATCGACATTCCTCACACGCTCCAAAGGAAAACTGAAGTAGAAATTAGAAGAAGTGATTAAACTTTGCAAGGAGGTTTACTTGTTTGGAAAGTTTTCTGTAATGGAACAGAGATTGTGCCCCAAATGTTTAAAAGATTCAAATCATTTCGGTGTTGGAATCCGATACCATATATGGATTCTTTGATGGGGCCGAGCAGGATGGAAATTGTAGTACTGGCATGATCCTCCGTATATATGACTCTCGTAGTTTCAAGCTAATGATGTGTGTTGGGAGTGGCACTAATACTTTTTCTGAACTTTTAGCCTTATGGGGGCTTTTATGGTTCGCAAAAAAAAAATATTCTCTAGCTTTCTATTTTTGGTGAATCAAAGGTCATAATTGATTGGGCCAGAGGTCTCACCATTTTGAAGTCACTGAGTTATGATTGTTGGTTGAAAAGGATTGGGCTCCTAAAGAATTGTTTTCTTTCTTTATCCTTCAGGCACCTATACAGGGAGTTCAATTCTGATGCGGACAACCTATCAAATATTGTGATAGGAGACTACCCTAGTATTCTTCACTTATATAAGTACTCAATTAATAGAATCATGATTACTGAAGGTTGCTTTACCTGCTTCTAGTTTCTCCATTCTGGTTTTGCCTTGGACTGTTTTAGGTTGTATCTGCATGACAACTCTCCGGAGCCCTTCTATTTTTTGTCTCACAGTTATTTTGTCTTTTCCGCATTTTTGGTTTCTATAGGTTGACGGGTAGAATCCCTTTCGTTTATTTTTGGATATTGTAATGTTTTTCCCAGGGCTTCAATATTGTCTTCTATCCTACTTTGAAGGGGATTTTACATGAACAACTATGATGTAATTTTGATTATTATGAATAACAAATTACATATTTTTTTACAATGAAAAAAAACCATTAATATAGAAAGATTCCACCATGTTTCTTTCTATATTTAGAAAAACAATTTAAAAAGCTATATTTTAACAAAATATATAATCTAAATTTCAATAAATTATAACAAAATATATAATTTATATTTCAATAAATAGAGATTCCATAAATTTTTCATTTACACCTTGGAAAAAACACAATTTAAAACAACCTATTTTGACAAATATATAATATATATTTTTATGTATAAATTTGTTTCCATTTTTCTTGTTATCTTTGAAAATTTAATTTTTTTTTGTTGACTAGTCAATTTTTATTTATAAAACCAAACACCTTCAAAAATAAAAAATAAAAATAATCAAAAGTTAAAATTAACATTGTTTAATATTTCTATATAGTATTAATATTACTAAAAAAATACTTAAAACCATTTTTAGTAATATAAATAAAACTAACCAAACACAATTATGTCTATACCAACATAACCTATATTTAAACCTTACCACGTTATAATTCCATAGTTCAAACGATGCCATTTTTTTATGTTATATGGTTATAAAACACAAAGTTTGACATTACCACTTGCATACAATCTCTTCGTGGCATGACCTTGGATAAAGATATGGTTAAGATTTATGATGTGGCATATAATAATATAACAATCCACATTACATTGGTATAGTTTTAATGGATATGTTTAACATTACCGCTTGCATACAATCTCTTTGTGGCATGACCTTGGATAAAGATATGGTTAAGATTTATGATGTGGCATATAATAATATAACAATCCACATTATATTGGTATGGTTTTAATGGATATAAACATATGTCTTTGTGATATGTTTTAAACATTGGTGCTTATGGTTTAGGCTCCACATTATACCATATTATACCATATGGTTTAAATATAGTGTTATAACATATGATTTACATTATATTGGTATGGTTTTAATGGATATAAACATATGCCTTTGTGATATGTTTTAAACATTGGCGCTTATGGTTTAGGCTCCACATTATACCATATTATACCATATGGTTTAAATATAGTGTTATAACACATGATTTACATGGAGTCATGGTGACCTTGGGTTTGGTTACTAGGCTTAATCCAAAAGCAAACAAAATAAAGAAGTATTAGGTACGCTTTTTCTTGGACATGGATTACATCCACACCTATTTTTGGGAGTAGTGTCTCCCGTCAATGCTAAGCTCTGTGAGTACATCTAATTCCACCTATATGCCTTGCCTTCATACATCCTTGTTTTATTGCTTTAGACACCATCTAGCTATGGATATGTTGCACCTGTGTATTGGAAAGAAGGATACGATATGATGTGCCCATCCATAAATTATATAGAAAAGGGAGGGGTTCTTTTCCTACATGACCAGCTGGAATCCACACCGCTACGTATGGCACATGATCCCCTAGTAAACTGCTATAGAGCGCCTAACACTTCCGCAGACCAGAAAGATATACCCGAGATAACAGTGGATTCCCTATTGCAGACCTGGGGTTTTTATGCAATGAAGGGAAGCTTCATTTATTTTTTGGTTTATTGAGGGAAATGACATTAGTGTAGATAAGAGGAGCTGATCCCGAGAATGGATTAGAGAATTTACAAAGCAGGGCAAGAACAGGCTGAGGCCGGGGTCATGGTCACCGAAAATGAAACCCTTGCCCCATTAAGTGAATCACAACCCTCCTCTACTGTGTTGAATACTTAGGCTAAGAGGACTAGATTTACAAGTAATTTGTCTGAATCTAAGAAGATGCTTGAAGACACATCTAAGAAGAGTAAATGGAGTTGGAATTCAGGCAATTCTAAACATGGTGATGAGATTGGTGTCGGTGGACAAAAATTGAAACTGTTAAATATTGGTATTGAGCTTCACGTTGGGTCTCCACAGCCTTCAGAATGGCATCAATGTTTAGACCTTCAGGTTTGTTCTATGATTTTCTTGATTATCTATTGTGTTTTCTTTTATTCATGTTTTTTTTCTTTGTTGTGGATGTGGTGGAGATGAAATGGCTAGATCATAATTCCCTTACAGTAACTGAGAATTGCTACACCTGCAGATGCACTAGAATAAGCCATAAGGATCAAATCTGTTATTGGATATCCTGTGATTTTCACAAGTTGCAGCCCCGAAAATATGTCAGACCTACCCAGGTTCATAATAATATTGCTATTTTTACAGATAAAACTCAAGAACTAGCAATTCCAAGGGTTGGTAGACCAAAAATGTTGTGTACAAGATTTTAGACTGAAGGTTATAATATCTAAGAATTTCCTCGCTTCAAGGTTCAAGGGAGGGACCTGGACTCTTTAATTTCCCTATGGGACCCCTTATAGAAACACTTACGAGAGGAGTTGTGCAAGTCTTTACCTGCTGTTGCACCTCTTTTTTTGTAGTAAAGTATAATGCTTTCCCAAATACTAAAACTGCACAATCTGCTTAATATTGTTATATTTGTAAGATTCATGAGAAGCCCCCAGGAATTGTAAGACTCATTGATTAAATTTGGCGATCACAACAATCTCATACGGAAATAAGCTTTCCATTACTCAGAGAATCCAACCTTTTAAAAAACTAATTTAGAATATATACAAAAGGAGAAGGAAACTAAATATAGAATTAGAAAGTTAATTCCTAAATTTCTTCTAACAATCTAACAGCTTCACAAGATATCCTAAATGAATTGAACTGTATTCTATCCTATATCTAACTTAACTCTTCCATTGACAGCAAAGCTAACTCGATTCTTTCCAGAACTAGTTCACTAAATTGATTACCACTAACCTAAACATATGGAGATTCAATTAAGGGAAACCCACTCCCTTTTTTCAAATTTAGAATCTTAATTTTCGAATGGCCACATTGCAATTTAAGAGTGATTCCCCTGCATCATTTATCCTTAGTAAAATATCTAGAGTAACCTTGGTAAGTAACACTACAACTTTGTAAGAAGAGAGGTCTGTAGTGCTTTGGAGCATAACCCAATTGTCAAAGAAAGAGCTAGTACTAATTTGCCAGGTGTGAGAGGTGTGAGTACCTCCTAAATGCATACTAATTTGCCATATGTGAGAGGAAGTGATGTTTTAATTTTGGTAAAAAATTAATGACGTATTTTTTATGTTTAGCTATTTCTATAAGTCGTCGTTAATTTTTTCTTAATTTTTCTAGAGGTTAAACTTTAATGAATGTGGTTTCTAAAACCAAATTTTAATTGCAAATAATATGGATATGATGGGTGTATATTGCATAATGTTAGAGGGTGTCATTTATGATTTGTGTTATATCAGGAAACCTACATCCATTTTTCAACAGTGCTCACAAGTGTTTGTCAATCCCAAGAGTTGATACACTTGATTTTTTTACTTTATGTATAAGTCTATGTGATCAGGTGGCGATGTTGTTAATCAATCCAAGTATGTATAAAGAGTCGATGCAGATTCTCATTATGCTACTCAATGCAGTCGATCCGAGAGTTGATACAGGAGTTGATGCCTTCTTATGAAAGGAAATATTCATTAGAATATTTTTATTGAGGGCGATTCTTACAAACCTTGGTGCCATGATCAGTTTTATCTCTAGGTGCCTATTTCATCAATTTTTCCTATATATCGATTTAATTGCCTAATTTTTTGTTTCTCCTTTGCATTTGCTGCTAGGAGTTGATTGTTTCAGGAAGGCCCGAGCACCTTGCATAATTTTATTTTTTGACAGAAAAATGGCAGAGCAAAGTCGGAGATTAAAATTATGTGAAACGACATCAGTTGCAACTATAATGAAATTTGTGGCCCAAGGGGACCAGAGCCTCTGAATTCATTATGAAGGATGGGTGGCTAGGATACACGTCATTGGTATATTCCCCAAATTCGTCAAGCATACATATTGAATGACAAAGATTTATTGTGAATGGGCAGCAGTGTGGGAAAACCTCAAATCAAATGAGTAAGCAATTTTTCAAAATGTATTTTTGAAGCAATTTTATATGCTGTCATTTTATTTTTAGTTTTTACTATTTAGAAAAACAAAATTTTAAAACCTATTTCTAAACTCAAATTTTAATCACAAATAATATGAATGCTAAGAGGTGTATATTGCATATTGTTAATGTTAATGAGTATTAATTATTTATTTGTGTTATTTTTGGTAAGTAATTTTTTAGATTTTTGTTAAATATAATATAAAAACTAATTTTTTCTTTGCTTAAATTCTTTAATAAAAAATTTATTAATGAAAGAATTCTACCTTAATAGTTGAAAAGGTAACTTTTTTATTTGAGGAAAGAAATAAAAATAAATAAATAAAATAGTTTGAAAAATAAAATTGAAATGATCGGGGCACAAAGACAATTGCTAATCCAATTCTTGCATCGTTTTTTTCCTAATACAATTCTGTTGCCATCATTTTTTCTTCATCCAATTCTTGCCACGCGAAAGGTCGGATTCAATATTACAATTCTCAATTGGTCGTTGTCGGGCAGATAATCCACGGAGGTCAGATAGTCCACTGAGGGACAATGTGAATCCGAAGATAGTCTCTCTAGACGGCGAACCGCGGAGCCGCGCTATTCCACCTATTCAGCAATCCAGGAAACGTGTTCCTCTTTCCAATTTGATAAATCAGGAATCCACCAAATCTATGCATGGCATTCCCCATAGCCAAGTGAAAGCATTTTCCAATTTCTGTCTAAATGGGTTTTCTTGGTTTTGGCATTTGTATTCAGAGAATGCAAGAGTTTTAGGTTTTTTTTGGGTATTTATTCTAATTTTACTGGGCAGTTTGCTTTTGAAAATTTCTATCTGAAATTGTAAAAAAATGATTACTTTGTCTTAAATGATCTATTATCCAATCATCATCTTCAAAATCCAGGGCTAGAGGGACTCCCAACGGCACAAGAGACTCTGAAATTCAAAAGGGTCCTGCAAAATCCTCTATTCCCAGACACCCTGCAAAACCCAATAATGTTGGTCTAAGGGTTCTAAGAAACAATGTGGCCTGTAGTATCTCTGGTTCCTCTAATCCGAACAACAGGATTTCATCTACAGGGGGGAATATTTCAAATACAACTGCTTCTCATTCTTCAATTATTATAGAGGCTCTACCCATCAACGGCAATGCCTCAGATATTGCTTCGCTGGAGCAGAAAACCTTGCAGAACATGTACATATCAAAGCATCATTTAAATTCAAAACCATTGGAAGGTAATTTTATGAATAAACTCGTTTTGCTTCATCGCTCGTGTGCTATGTGACTAGAAACCTGAGCGGGGGGATCATTTATTGTTTCTGTTCCAATTCTTATTCTCGCTCCTTGCCTGACCCTATATTTGTCCATTACTAATCAAATTTATATGTATAATATAGAGGGTGTTACGGGAGTTGTTTTTTATTCCCCAAATCTAGGGTTCATTTCTTGTTTCTGTCCCATACTTGTTCCTGCTCCTATCCTGACCCTATTAAAGTGCATTACCGATCAAAATTATATGCATAATATGGAGGGGGTTAGGGGTAGTTCATGCTTCTTATTACCCCAAATCCATTAGACCCATTTGTTGTTCCATTCCTTGTTTCCCATTTCTGGAAACATAGTTCTCACAATTTGAAGGGTTTTTTAATTTTTTTTCACTATTCAATGTGAGCTGCAATTTCTTGTATGCTAACTGTTATAACAATGATACTTATTATAGTCCACCTATTTGAAGAAAGGACTCTAGTGGCAGCAGGGGTGCAAGAATCTAATATTGTTGACATCGACGCAGATAACAGAGATCCTCAGATGTGCACATTCTATGCCTCTGATATCTATGACTATCTTCACAACATTGAGGTACTTCCCACCCTTCATGTATTTCATATTTTTATAGGAATAAGATGGTTCAACTATGCTATGCAATACAAGCAATTCATATGTAATATATGACTATATTTATTGATGCAGTTCATAAGTGAGATATAATTATCACTGCTGGTTTTCTCTCAATAAATGATCAGTATTTTAAGCACCTGCTAATGCCAATTACAACAAAGAAAACAAAACTGCTTAAGGATGCCCATAAACACCTTCTAGTACATATTACAGCAAAGAACCAAGGCTGTGAAGATGCCTAGAAATAGGGCACAATAGTTTGTTTTACAGGCGTCCTAATCTATGCTTGCTAAAGAAAAAGCAGGATATATCAGTAGACAAAAAGATTCATGAATCATTACACAACAAAGAAAACATTATAAGAAAGACTAATGTTTTACTCCATGAGCGAATGACTGTGCAGAGCATAATTACATATCATTGCACTCCTCCTTGCACATTGACTTTAGCAGCAAATATTTTTTCTCTTTCTAGGTCTGCATCCTACTGTGATTGAAGCCTTGCATCTTTTCTCTCAATGTTTTCCTCAATCACTGTCTTTTTGTCCCCAACAATCTGAGTGCAAAAACAAGAAAAAAAAAAACCTAGAAGAAGTTTACTAAAACTGTATTTGTAACTCCTCTGGCCAAATGTGGAATTAATGCCAACATGGATCTAATATATAGCTAGATCAGACATCCTTTTTCCATCAAGTTTGCATTTATGTCAATGATTGGATTTGGCCTTTTTAGGTACTGTTTAACTGTTTTATTACCTGTACATGAATAGAAACAAGGAGCAGCATGACACCAATAGTTCTACTCCATTACAACATCATCGTAAAAGTAGACCAGAATACTTACTACAGTGCCCATCTGGAGTTGAATGAATTTGTGTTCTCTCTGAATGTATACATGACACAATCAGCCAATCTTCGACCACCCTTTTTTGTGTGTGGTGAGTTTGACTTGGTTATAATCCCCATGTATAAACAATCAATATGCTTCAAACAAAATTTCCAGTTCCTTCCATTTAAAATCCAACTCATAGCGATCCTTATATTTTGAGTGCCATAGTCCATAACTTCACTTCGTTCAAGTTAATAACTTCTTGTTGCAAAAAGACATTTTAGGATTTGTAAGTTTATGTTCATGTACTAGCTTTCCCACCATCATCTCACACAGATGAAGTCCCATATGTAGCAGTAATCACAACTTGCATCTTGATTGATTAAATCCTGATCCACTGAAGATGTACACAAATTAATGTGTTCCAACTTGGAGGATGGGACGACAGTGAGTAGTTGTACCAAATATTTAGACAAAACCATGGAACACATTATCCAAACTAATTTGAGAAGGTGGTTGTTCCTTCAAGTACACTCAGAGAGATTTGTGAACAATTCTCAAATCTTCAATAATAAAAGACTAGAAATCAAATAATAAAAGCAGCAATAAATGTCGAGAAAAGCTCTTGAATCCAAACATGGATTTCCTATTAGATATGAATCATGTATTGTGGTTTGTGTCGAGTCAAAATATGAGGACACTAGTTTAGACACAAAATATCAGGATATTGTTGAGTAATTATTCGAGTATTTAAGTATGGGTTGGACTGAAAACTCTGTGATTGAAATTCGTTAACAATTTTCTAAGTCACAAGGGTTTTGGAGCAGTGGAAGTTCCTTCTTTATTTTACCAACTTGGTTAAACTAATTGTTATTTTATCTACACGACTACCTCTGTGAGGTCCATTTTTTATATAACCATGCAAGCGTATATAAGACCAAGCTATATTCTTTTTCTATTTTTAGGAAGATTTCTCTGGGAAAATCTCTGAGAAATAGATTGGGCATTCTCTCAATGGGAGGCCTAGATAACTTGGAAAGGAGAATAGGGCCAAAAGCAGTGTACCTGGAATTTCTCTTCAATTATTAGGACAGGAAAGCCAAAGTCAAGTTTAACTAAAGAAGCATGGTCACCCAAATCTTAGTTTCATGTATTTTGATTACGCAGGGGTGAGCAGAATCGTGCAACTTGGGCACCCAAGATAGCCAACAGTTAGAGAACTACATGAGACATTGAAGACAAATGGGAAAAGTGATAGACTTCATAGATTCATGGGCATAGTGTCTTATAAATGTTTGAAATTGGGCAGTATAATTTGTTGTGTATAATATATATTTTCTCCTTATAAACATCTGACTTTAAAATGTTTCTCTCAGTATCACATCTAGAGCTGACCAGAATGACTAGTGGTCAGCTTATACAGGGCTTGGTGGATGGAATGGTAAACTAAAAACTCCTCTTGTATCATGTAAATTATCAGAATGCTGCAGCTAATATTTCTATGAGGAATTTCAATCTCAAATTCCAATTTTCTCTATGTATTTGGTCATTTCCTGAGCCAGATCCTAACATGTTGGAAGTTGGAAATGGCCAATTGAGCACCGAGGAATACCGATCACACTTCAGCATATGGGCTTTAATGAAGGTAAGAAAGGGGGTCGAGTGTAAGATGTCATAGTATCTATTATAAATTTATAGAAATGAACAATATATTATTATACATCTCTGTGATAACTGCTAAACGCAAAAGAAGGCTAGAACGAAACAAACAGAATTGGAAAAAGAGCAGAGTAGAACAAAACAAAGCAAAGAATACATAGTAGAATTGATGAAGAGTCAATGAATTAATTTCATTTTCTATATAAAAGTGTGCTACTTGCAATTAATAATTTGATCATCTATTTTTAATATTCTGTACTATCATTGTCTCATGCTAGATGATAATCAAATATGATATCCTCCAGGCACCTCTACTGATTGGATGTGATATAAGGTCCACAACTCCACAAACTATAGAGATTCTAGGCAACAAAGAAGTTATTAATGTCAACCAAGGTCAGATTTATAAATTTGCAAGAAGAATTTTGATGTATATGTTTCAAGGTTAACTTTGTTAATTGACATCTACAAATTCTATTGGATTTGTGCAGATCCACTAGGAGTTCAAGGAAAGAAAGTCAGCCAGCAGGGGGACATTGAGGTATGAATTATTTTGTAGGTTAAATATTTAGTTTCTCTGAAGATTAATTCAATATCCAAATTTTTTAATTTCATACCCTTTGTACTGTATCTACAATTTCAATGGTTCTATGTTGTCTCTTGTGCCTTCTATTTTCAATCTATGTTTTGTAAGTCTGGCCTATTTTCTTTCTATATAAATTTGAACATATAAATGACGACAGGTTTGGTTTGGTCCACTGTCCAACCGTAGAGTTGCGGTAATCCTATGGAACAGAAGTGGTTCACAAGCATCTATAACTGCCAAATGGTCTTACATTGGCCTTCCCTCTAACGTAGTTGTTCAAGCTAGAGACTTGTGGGATGTATGACTACTTCCTCTTATTTTTCATTATATTTCTCTTTTCACATCATTATCACAATTAACACAACTAAATTTGTGTTTTAGGCATTGCTAAACTTTTCTGTGGAGTTTCACATAATTTTCTTCATACCCCCAGTGTCAACTGGTTACATACACCTTATCAGATGCACTGCAGAGAGCAGTGCTTTACCTGCCCTGACACAAAATGCTCTGATCAGCAGCTCAACTTGGTTATAGAACTTCCTAAATCTTGAACCCAAAAATTTCTAGAGTGTCTAAGGCAAATATGGGAATCAGCTGCAAGTCAAAGATGCTAATGGGAGACTTGTGTGTCAGAGCACTTGAAGGCTTAATCTTTGGATCAAGTTAGTATTTCTTAGAAGGTTTTTTTGGGGATAAAATGTAGATGTATGGTTAGGAAATGGCCTCATACTTACTTCTTTCCATTCCCATTTTGACATTGCAACACTCATACCTTCGATCAAGTTTAAAGGGCAGCCTCACATCATCAGTTGCTTCATATGCTTGCAAAATGTACATTCTCAGACCTTTGGGCTAAACCCTCACCAAAAAAACCTATCCTTCCGAGTATGAAGCAGAATGGAAATCTAATTTAAGTTGTTGGTTTATGCAAACAGAAATATAATTTGTGTAATTTTTCTAGGCCATAATTTCAACCGATTCTTTTGAGTATGAAGCAGAATTATGGAATTTACAATATGTTAAAACAGTAGAACAACTAGGGAAAAGAAATATAATGGCACAAGAGGAATAAGTGCACAAAAATATGTTACCTCATTTTGGAAGGTCTTGGTCCAAATAGGATCTTCAGGTTGACCTTGTCTACATTCAGTTAAGTCTTTCAAGGCATGGTTCTGCATAGAACAAGACTGAAAACAATTAAGAGGAATGGCAAGGAAATCTAGGTTTATAATTCAATGAAACAATGCATCCACTTCAAAGATAACCATGGAATGATAACACCATATCCACATAATTAATGTGAGCTTGATAGTGGATACAAATTTTACAATCGCACCTGAGATATTTCATTAGGTTGCCTAGCATTCAAAGGTTTCCCATGTTCAGAATTAGGCAAAATAGCAGGGGATTTCCTCCTCCCTTCAGAGAAAATCTTTCCTGAATTAACTCTAACTGTAGATATACCATGACTTTGGGACATACTGCAACATTGTTGGATTCTAGCTTCAATTTTTTTGGATTCAACCTCTGCATCCTTGCATCTTAAGCATCCTAAAGGTTGAATTTTTGTTTCAAGTCTTTCTGCCCCAACTTGACCATCCTTAGATTGGCATGAATACTGCACCAAAGAAATATCACACTCATTGGTAGACTCTTCACTATCACCTGGGAACACACCACCGTGTGAGAGTGCACACTCTTCAATTGTAGTTGAAACAGAGTCAAGGCCAATCTCTGAAGTCTTGACCTTGAACTCGTCTTTCTCAGTCTCTTTTTCATCTTTGTTAAAAACTTTCTTGTCATGCATGGCACATATAACCCTGCTATTGTTGCTTCCTTGACATCCTTTTCAAGGTTTTCAAGATAACCAAGTTTTCCTCCACCTTGGGTGCTAGGATTCCCTACAATAAAACAGCCTAATAAATGTTACGGTTACTCTGCACCAGCTGCAAGGATATTAAGTGTTCAGTAAACTATTTTAATTTTTGGCGTTTAGCTCCATGCCATTATCAATATATAGGAGTAACTATTCCTTTGGAAATATTTTTGTCAGTATCTGTTATTTCACTCTAAACTTCAGAATCTAAATATACCCAAAGAAATTAAATTATCTTGCTTCATACTTTCCAAGTCATTAAGCAAAGGGTTAAACTTTTAAATCCTGTCCTTTATTTAAAAAGAGTAAAAATACCATGTTAACAAAACATTTTTATATAGGTTGGAACATAACAGAAACATATATATGACCCAAAGATGAGCATATAAAACCTGAACTGAGAACTCTATTACATCTTAATTATGCAGCTTCAAATGACTGTGAGAACCAATTTTACAACTACCTGAATCTGAAGTCATGATGCATTGCTCATTACAAGGCTTTGGCTTCCCTCCATCTTGTGATGTTGCTTCAAATGTTGTGTAGCCTACATTAACACTGATTTTAGATTCCTGGTTGATAAGACAAGCTTTCTCATCATTATCATTCTCTATTTTCATGCCGGTTCTAGCTGTTTTAAAACTATGTTCAGATTTCAAGTTCATAAGATTGTATTTAGTAAGACTATTTGGTATTTTTATGCTAGTTTTGGTTACTTCAACATTCTTTCCAAAGTTTGGATTCATATGACCAGTCTGCTGAGTAAGATCATCCTCTATTTCTGCACTAGGCCCTAGTGCTTTATCACTCCCTTCAGATTCCAGGTTCATAATACCAGTCTGCCTAATATGATCACTATCCATATCCATGCTAATGATGACTACTTCACCACTGTTTTGAAATTCTAGGTTTGAGTGTTCAATTTGCTTGGCACAACAATTCACCATCTTCATGCTAAACTAAGCAGTTTGTATTGCTTGCTGATAACCATTAGTCATAATTTTTTCAATAGGAAATGTTAAATTATTAAGTTTCTGATGATAGGTGGCTTCTAGTGTAATCTGAGCCGCTTTCTCAATATTTTTTCATTCCTCTGCCATTGGACCATTCTTGTCAATATCTCCATTCTCTACTGCCATGCTCATTTTGGTTATCTGCACAGCTTGTCTACAAACAGTAAACATACTTTCCTGCACATTCAATGTCAATTCATTAGACTGTTGTATAAAATATGGCTTCTAACCTGCGGTGATTTGTTGAGTGCCCACTAAAAGAATAACGATCAATGCTTTCCCTCTTTATACTTTCAGACTTGATAGAAAAACTAAAGACATTGCAGAACAAAAATTCATTTCCAAGTTCCAACACAGTTTTACTATCCTCTGGCATTAGTTATCCAGTGATCAAATTTTCAGAATTTTGACTGCTCACCTTGTGGGAAGGTAAGGATTCTAATGAAGTAGAATTATTTTCAATCTCTAAGTTGTTCACGGCACCACTTTCATTCAAGCTGGCAATGACAGATTTGTCAAACTGGAATTTCTCTGATTCTATCAATAATGAAACATTCAGATCCTCGACATTTTGGAGGGTAACAAAATCAGTGCCAAGTGATTTCACAATTTGTGATCCACTATTATGATATTAGATTTCTTGATCACATGACTTTTCAGCTTGTAGGTTGGCAAGAGGCAAAACCTGCAATGTCTACATTGTTGCCTCTTCACAACCTGGGGAATTGGAATTACATGATACATAGAACGAACTTCCAACAAACAAATTATTTTCAAGTGATGCTTTTTGTTCATGTGATTTAGATTTTTTTTCTTTAAATTAGCTAGGTTAGACCCTCTCTTACTCTTACCATCTGCTCTGCCCTGCCTCTATCCTCCCGCAGAAACATACCCTGCTGTACTAATGGTAGGTTTTGAACGATTCTTCATGAACCTTGAACTTTGTACTTGTAAATATAACTCCACACCAAAATACGAGACCCGGGTCTTAGTGAGGCTCTTATATTCCATTGAAGAAGAAACGCATCCCATGTGGGGAGTCAAAGTGGAAGGTGTAAACATGCCATAGGGCCTGAAGGGAATTGGAACTTAAAACGAATTCATAATCAGATAATCAGGGCAAGGCACTTTCACATTCCACTCAAG
Source organism: Pseudotsuga menziesii (assembly GCA_001517045.1). Classification (NCBI taxonomy): domain Eukaryota; kingdom Viridiplantae; phylum Streptophyta; class Pinopsida; order Pinales; family Pinaceae; genus Pseudotsuga; species Pseudotsuga menziesii. The sequence continues at coordinate 23,898 of LPNX010944316.1, forward strand.
CAGGATGGAGACATGCTTTATTACCCTTACGAAGAAATAGTTTCTTGTTGGTAGTTCAAATGGGGAATATGAACCTCATCATGATTTTCTCTATCCTTTGCTTCATCATAAATGTGCATTTCATGGTCAATTAAATTCCTTCATTTTGAAAGTCACAAATCTTGATAAAAATATGCCTTTATGCAACTGTGGATTATAAGAACACTATAGAATACCAGTCTCTCCAACCTTTTCAATAGGTTTAGTCAATCTCAAAAGATTACTAGAATCTAAATTTTAGTGTAGTCTTATTTTAGGTGACCATACATTCTAAGGAAAGTTCAGTTCTTATCAATGGTTATTTCTCTCTGTGAACTATTGTCCAATCATCATGGAAGCTGTTTCACATCCTGTACATCTCAACACAGAGTTGATATATATTTTGTTATACCTAATAGTTTGCAAGTTTTTCAAGTTTAATTCATGCTTAACCAGTTGTTTTTCCTTTCAAATAATTGGTATCATCACCTAGAAGCCAAATATACAACCCTTTAAAGGTTTCTCTAAAGACACAATGTTGTAGGAGCAGGATATTTCTCTTTATATTTGCAACATGACTCTTTAATTATTGAATACACTATTAGGTGCCCTTATATCCAAGGAATAATGATTCACAAAGCATAACTCCTCCATACAAAATGGTACCTTTGAAACAGTATATGATTCAATGCTAAATACTTGCAATACTTGCATTTCTTTGAATTCTAGGTCTAGAGATCATTTTTGCAAGACATTACAGTGCATAGGGAGTCAAGTCTCTAATTTTGCAAATCATAATAGTCAAGTCTCCATTAACAATAAAGTTTCTGAATCTGCCTACCTCTTAGAATGTTTATCACTTGATTTAAAGCTAAAATAGCCTTTACAATAAGAGAAGAAACCATTTGCAGTTTGATCACAACCATAGACCTACTTATTATGGAACCTTCTCAAAGAAAATGTGAATATACTTAGCATAATTTTAAGTTTATTAATTATCAAAGCAACAGGTTGTGTTTTAATTTTGATAGCCCATGATGAGGAACATCTGAAACACCTTGAAGCTCATGGATTCTTAATAATGCAGTAGACAAGAGGGAAAGTTTTGTTTCTGACTCTTTGTTTTTGATGCAGTGATGGCATTGGGCTTCGAAATTCTTTCACGAAGGAGTCTTCTTTGGACTATGAGAATGATAGTGATGAAGAATGGGAAGAGGTACTCATCACTAAATCTCTTTGGTAAGAGTATTTGTAGTATTTTTATTATCTTTAGTTACAGGGAAAATTGTAGATAGCTCTCAGGAATTAGTTTATCATAAATACTAGTTACTAGTAAGTTGTAATAGTAATAATTATGTAGTTTGTATATTGATATCTATCATAAATTTGTTTGAATATCATCATTGTCAAGCAATAACAAATTCTTAAAGGGTGCTAGCTCAATGGTCGAGCTCCTGCTCAATTATAGGTAGGAGGTTGATGGTTCGATTCCTCTGTGCCGTATCATAAATTTGTGACCACAAAAATGACAAAAATCACATATATACGACTATTAGTAGCTAATTTCCCATATCTTAGTCGTATTTAGCTTAGTCATTAATATGTTAACATCTAGTAGTTTATTTAGTCGTATATTTGGTCATTAATGGTTAGAATCAGTGACTAAATCAGCGACTAAATCAATGACTAACTTAGTGACTAAATCAATGACTAAATCATTAACTATCAATGACTAAATCATTGACTATCAATGACTAAAGCATTGTCTATCAATGACTAAATAATTGTCTATCAATGACTACTAAGTCAAACTATTAATGACTAGTGAAATACGACTAGCTATAAGATAGTGGAAATTTTCTACTATTAGTCACCGACTCAAAAATAGTCGTTTATAGCCTGATTTTAGTCATTAATTTCTCATTTTCTACTAGTGCAAGTGTCGTTCACCATTAAGGAACGATATTCTTCATCCATAGCTGAATCCCAATCTGGATTTCCTGAAGCTTCTGCAAAAGTTTCTGGATCATGATTCTTGGAAACTTGAGCCAAAAGAGAAGAGGCTTGTTGAAACTGATAATGTGTTCCTCGTTGATCTCTAGGATCACCAGCAAGATCACCAGCTGCTTCACATGTTGAACGGACCCATCGAGGAAGTATTGGTGCTAGTGTAATTGGAGGAACATGAGCAGGCGAAGGTGTATTTTCATCCTCACTGTCATCATCATAAATTGGAGTTGGAAACCTGTCAAGGAAGCTGAAAGAAGAAGAATAAGAAGGCACAATCGTCGAATCAGGCTCGCAGGCCAAATATGGCACACCCGCCAAGTTAGGCTCGCAGGGAAAGATATTTTCATCAAATTTTACATCTCTTCTAATGATTATATCATGTGAATGGGGATGAAGAAGTCTATAACCTTCTACATCTTCAGAATATCCAACAAATATGCACTTTTCACTTTTAGGCTGCAATGCTTTCCATTTTTCATCCGGAATGTGAGCCCATGCTTCACAACCAAACACACGAAAGTGACTTACATCTGGTTTAATTTTACTCCATGCTTCTTCTGGTGTTATACCTTGTAAAAATTTAGTGGGTGTGAGATTAACTATGTAATTTGCACAATTTATGGCCTCATCCCAATATTGAAGACTTAGTCCCTTAGATTGGATCATACAATTAGCCATTTCTTTTAAAGTGTGGTTCTTCCATTCAGCTACACCATTTTGTTATGGTGTATATGGAACAGTGTGCTGTTGTTGCATTCCTTGTTCAGTGCAAAAACTAGTGAACTTGTTGTTAACATATTCTCCTCCATTGTCACATCTTAACTTAATAATTTGATGACCGGATTGTTTTTCAACAAGGGCCTTGTAGTCCAAGAACATGTTAAATACTTCGCTCTTAAGTTTTAGGAAGTAAACCCAAGTGCGTCTGGAGTAGTCATCAATGAAAGTTAAGAAATATTTGAAACCATAAAAGGAAGCAGATGGAAGAGGGCTACACAAGTCACTATGCAGAAGCTCCAAGGGAACCGAGGCGTGCCAAGAGGCACATTTGTCAAAACTGTCTCGATGATGTTTTTTGAGCACACAACAGGAACAAACACCATCCTTGCAAGATACCAGCGGAAGACCAGTCACCATATTGTATTTACATAGTTGCAATGAGCTATAATTTAAGTGACCAAATCGCTCATGCCAAAGTTTGCTCAAGTTATCACTATGAGCAACAAAAACTAAAAGAAAAGGTGATGACCCAAAGTTGTTAAATTTGTACAACCTGGTAATATCATCAATAGTTCTAGTAGCAAGTACATTTTGAGGATTTTTAAAATCCTTGATTACAACTTGGTGAGGTGTAAACGTCACATTTTTACCTTCACCTGAATGAGTAATTTGATAGACTAATAACAAATTGCAGGAAATTTTTGGAACACATAGTACATCACTGAAATGACCATTTTCTACTGGAACTGTTCCAGATTCTAAAACACATAAATATCTATCATCACTAACAAATATTTGTTTGGTGTTACATTCATGCATAGTAGAAAAGATGTATTTATCCTTAGCCATATGATAAGATGCTCCAGAATCAATGAGCCATTCAATTGAAGTAGAAGAAGAAGATGTAGTATAAGAGTAACCATAAGCACAAAGTGCATTTCCATGAGAGGTAGATTCTGAAGATGAATCTAGGCTAATGTGGTGCTTCTTCATTGCTGCTTCCAAGGCTTCCATCTTCTTAAAACACTTAGATTCATCATGATTATCTTTCCCACAAAAATTGCAATGACGCTCAGTTTTATTTCCTTTTTGCTTGGATCCTTTGTCAATTTTTAAAGAAGGAGCTGACTGAGAAGGTTTGGGACCCTTGTTGTTTTTCTTATTATTGCAAAAATTATGTTTCTTGGGAGGCTTGGACTTTTCTTTCTATTGGGACAATAAAGCTTTCCCAGATGTATCTGCATTGTTAATTATTCCAAGATGAATGAGCTTATCTTACTCTCTAATTAAGGAATCACAAAAGGATTCAAGGCTAGGCTCTTGATAGCTAGCTGCAGTTAAGGATCCTTTCATGGAGTAGAATGTAGATACAAAAAAAGAATATGCAAGTCCAAGTTTTGAAAGAATATGATAAATACATTGTTTGTCTTCTTTCTTAATCTTGCATTCTACACATAATAGTCTAAGAGTTTTATACTTAGATAAATAGTCTTGAATGTATGAAAAATCATTTGGATTCAAGGAAAGCAAATCATTCTCAAGTTGATGACCCCGAATTGCATTGTGTTTACCAAACAAAAATTCCAACTTTTTCCAAGTGAGATTAGGTTCATCAATTCCAGATATGTGGAATCACAAATCAGTAGAGATTGACATCCCAATCAATCCACGAGCTTCATCACATATATTTTCCTATTTAATTTTCTTATCATCATCAGTGGGTTCTATTTCTTTCCCAGAAGTTATCCTGAAAATTCCCCTACTTCATAGAACATCCTCCATACGAGATTTCCATGAGAAATAGTTAGAACTTGTAAGTATAATATCACAAGGGGCAGCCATACTGTAAAATAATGGCTGAAAGAATAGAAACTAACTATGTGGATGCAAAGAGCGCGAAAAAATATGTCGTTTTAAAAAAAACAGAACATAAAAATGATTCTCGATGATGAAGTTATGCTTGATTAAAGAAAAAGTTGAAGATGTCCCCACTAGTGACGTGGCAAATATTAACTTGACCAACTAAAAAAAGAAGCCTCCTCTTCCCAAGATCAACCTTTGACAATCACTTTTACAATAAAGTTGCTTTGAAGTGAATCATTTTCGTAGAATAAGTGATGTTCACTTTTACAATAATGTGACTTTTAAATAGTGTGGCAATAAATTCAAAGACTTAAGTGACTCACTTTTATTTTATTTTATTTATGTGAGATGCACTTTTACAATATAGTAACTTGAAAATAGAAATTGCATGCACTAAAAAGTAGCTTCATAAGACTTGAACTCAAGACCTATTAAGTAATAAAGCAACTTTGGACCAAGTCAGTTAAGTTTAAAAGGTATGTAAAATAATGGAAAGAGGAAGGGGGCTTTTTTTTTTTTACTCTTCTCTCTCGTTCTCCGTGCTTGCTTTCTTTTCTTGCAAATCACAAAAAAAAAAAAAACGAAAAACAAAAACAAATTTTTTTTTTCCACACAATGGGGTTAGATCTTGCTTAGCTTACCTGGAAAGTCTACGTTTTCAAGTTTTTTCGTTGTTTCTAATTTTTCGTGATCGCACAAGGTGCACGGCAAAGACCATACGTAGCCGAGAAGACAAGAAAAAAAAACTTTCCCTTGTTGTTTCTGATTGGCCATGATCACGCAAGGTGCACGGAAAAGAGCATATGCAGTTAGGAAAGGCAACAGTCTGAGCATAAAACAAAAAATATCTAATAATAAACTAATAAAATATGAGAGATTTACAAAAAAAAACAAATCTGTCACTGTAACATTATACCTTCAAATTTGCTGAAATGGGTGTTTTTGGAGCAAACGAAAATGGTTTTTGGTGAAATGAATACTATTTCTCAATGTAAATGGCACTCTGGACGCAATGGAACATCTCCCATAGGCCACAAATGCACAGAAAATCTAGAACCAGAAACCCTTTCAAAGTTTCGGCAACACCAGTTCCAGATCTTGATCAAAACCGAAAGCGACTCTTCATAAAAGCTCTGATACCATGTTCGGGTACACAGAGTACTCCCAAAATATTGAACACCTTGAGCAACCACTTCACACAAATAGATCACAGATCAACACATCGATTTTTGTCATGTGGTCAAAACCCTCGAGAGGGAAACAGTCCACGGTCACAGCCAAATAGCTACTTGGAGCAATTTATTATGCAAAAGAAAGAAAGTTACATGAGCTTCTCATAATTGATCAACTAGCCAAGGACCCTCTATGCTAACAGTAATTCCTTTATGCAATTTCCTGTTTTCTTAGTTAGTTTATATTTATGCAATTTACTTTCAATCATGTGTTTCAACTTACAACATTATATTAGAAATTACATGTTTCAGCTTAAGGGGGGTTAGATTAGATTAGTCTCCGTTTCAAGGAGGGTTAGATTAAATTAATTTCCCTCCAGTCCTGCATATACTTTGCATGCTCTTCGTAAGTTTACGAACACCTTAGATTGATAAATTAAATGATTGGGGACTTATTTAAACGACAATAATTCTTCCCAATAGGTCCTTCATCGTTTGATTTCATGAGTCCAATGAAATTGAACTCAGTATCGTTCATGTTTAGAGAGTCTGAATGAAGACACAAGGAGACTCCGAAAAGGTCATTTTTCGTCAATTTTGTCCCTAAGGCCCAAAAAAGTATAAAATAATTCCTCAGAGAACTCTTATGTATGATATCAACCAAAGTGTTAATTTTTTGTAAATATCCCTAATCGGTCCGAAAAAGCAATAATCCACCACCAACTAGTCAACCATTCTGATACTTTTACAAACATGAGAGTAACAAGTTCGCTTGGCAATATTTTTTGTGTTTTTAAGGAGACTTAAAAGAGCTTAAATATAACTTCGTAACGGATTCTATTTTTCATAAGACAATTTTTACAAGTCTTAAAAAACAACAAAAGTGGACTCGACACTCTTTTACTCGTTGTTAGCGAGCATGTGAAAAGTGTAAAAGACGCTAGGTACTTTTTCATTTCCACTCTAAGCATGAAAAATAAAAAAAGAGCTTAAGTCATAGCCACGAGCTATATAGATTTGACCTAGAAGCTTAAAAAACCTATTAAATCCAACTTCATTATAAAAATATATGAAACAAATAATAAAACCCATAATATTAAAGTAATTTTAGAACTAAAACAATTTTTAATTAAATAATAATAAAAAGACCCAAAATTACTATAAATAGAAGCTAATAGTAAAAGGTTTTTACCGTTGTTGTTTAACCATTTGGATAAAGTGGAGTTGGAGAAAAAGGAGCAAAACTTCATTTGGTGATTCCGTGTGCTACGGTCCATTGTTTCTCAAGCCGCTTGAAACATGTAAATTCCAAGACCCTTCCCTTCATTTTCATGGTATCATTTCTTGTTTTTTGACTGAAATTTGGGATTTTTTGGGCATTTTCCAAACCAGAAATGCGTGGTGAGCAATGCTATTTTTCTCGGTTGGGGAGAGCGACGGTGCTCTTTCGCGTTGGGACAAGGGCGTTGTAGGAGCTCTATCCAAAGTCGATAGGAGTGCCTAAGGGCTGCACTCTATATTGTTGGGACAAAGGCATCGTAGGCGATTTGTCCACATCCAACATGAGCATCAGGCACTCTGTCTATGCAGAAAAAAAGCGCCGCAGCTAAGGTAAACTCATAAACCCTCATTTTCATCCATGAAAAGTTAATTTTTATGCTTCCTCCACCTGTGATGTCAGTTTTAATGTGTGCTTACAATGCTTTGCAGGTGAAAAAAGTATCCTCACCATGGTAATATGGAAGGAGCATGAGCATGAAACGGAGGATTTCCAAGCTGCCAGTGACCTAGCCACTATAGAGGCCCTTCTAAACTATGGGTTACTCAAATACTTTAGGGTTCTAGGCATGAAATCCTATATACATATTTTGGATTATATCATCGATATGTGGGACCCTGATCAACATCATCTTGTGGTCAAGACCCACACACTGAACATTGATATCAAGGACATATACTTTCTGACAAGTGGTTTTATCCAGCCCACAAGGTGGTGAGTTTTATTTGGATGATATGATTGACAAGTATTGTTCCTTAGGGATGCATGCCCAATCCTATAAGCTCCCTATCAAATGGATAGTGGACCATCCTTTGAGGACAGTAGTTTATAGCATCAATAAAGTTGTCAGTACCATATCTGCTCACCTGACCACTAGGGAACACATGCTATATTACCTAGAGTGTATGGAACCTATAGTCTTTAATTGGTGTGAGGGTATGGTAGTGAGCCTAAAAGATCAGCTGAACAAGAGAAAATGGGGGTAGCTCAAATAGTTTGGCTATCGATTCGTGATAGTATCCTTCATCCTACAGAGGATGCCTCATATGAGACCTCAACTAGCTATGAGCAGGTTCGATCCTGAGGATCTTAGGGTGCTCAAATGGGTTTATTTAGTGGCCCATCATGGTGATGGGGGTTCCAAGGTCGTCTATGGATCAATCTTCTTTCACTAGTTGAGGAACCAATTACTTATGATTGAGGATTATTCCTATGAGGGGGCAGACTTCTGCGAGGAACCAGAGCTTCCACTACCAGAGGGAGAGAAGTGGTATGATAGAGGTAAGAAAGACTATAATATGTGCTTTTAATTTTTTAATTTTATTTAACTTTTATCTTGCAATGCTGAGATAAGTGAAAATTATTTGTGCAGACATTGGACCTACATGTCTAGCTGTAGCATCGCTTATTGAGAGGCGGTTAGTAGTTAGAGACATGGTGGTTCATATATCTGAGGTAGATGAGGAGCTTGGGGATATTGAGGAGAACCTATAGCATTTGACTGTAGGGATTCCCGATGTCTCCACATATGACCTTCCCAGGCGCTACCAGTGTCAAACTGCAGGAGTCTCAGGATGGTTTGCTAGGCTACTGCGTAGAGTGGCTCAGGTTGTTATGTGCTACAATGAGCACCACCATGATGACTAGTCTACATAGACTTTCCACCTTTTTGTATATGTATTTACACTGAAAGCTTCGAAGCTTCAGTTTTTACCTTGTATATGTATATTTTGAACCGTGACAGTCCTAGACTTTGGGGGCTCTGAAAGCTAGATTCTTCAACCTATTTTTGTAGCTCAGCTTCACAGTTTATATATATATATGAAAAACTTTATTTATAGATGTGTGTGCAAAAAATGTGATGTGTGAATGTTTTCCTACTTATGAATTTAAATGCATGTTTCCTATGTTATAATGAATGTTAATTATGAGCAATGTACCAATCTAGGAAAAAATTAGCCAGGGAATGTGTCACAATATTCAAATGTCTCAAAATATATTGATACATGAATTGCTCAAACAACCTTTCTAGGAGCCCAACCCTTTAGAATGTATCAAGGAGTAGAGGGTTCCGTACAGTGTGGACTCAGTTTAGTTGTTGAACAACTAGTTCTGAATCTAGGTAAACCCTAATCTCCCTTACATTGTTAGCTAGGGATTTCATCAACAATCCAATCACTGCATGATACTCTGCAAGATTGTTGGTGGAGGGACCTAAACAAACACCCCCTAAACTCACCAGATCACATGTAGGAGAGTACAATACCCAAGCTGCCGATGCAAGATTTAGTGTGTAATGATTAGCACTATCCGCAAAACCAATAAAAGTGGTCATCTTTCCATTAAACATAGGACATACATAAGTAGGGTTTGCGAAAAACACAAATTATATCACACAAAAAACCACACTTTTGAAAACAAGACATACAACAATCTATAAACAATATTTACAAAGAGCCTATGCTAGATGACCTAGGAATAGTATCTTTTAAGGTAGAGCCCATTGTGGGGCTCTTCCAAGGGTATCCCATCGTAGTCCACTAACTCATAAGCACCTTTTTCCAAAACATGATTGTTAATGTAGGGCCCGTGCCACATGGATTAAAATTTACCTGCCCCTAGAATATCATGTTTCTGGTCATAAGTCAAGACCAGGAGTCTCCTTCATTGAAAGAGAGGGGCTGAACCAATCTATCATATTGGGCTTTCATTCGTCATTTATATGCCTCATTAGATAAAGAAGCATCACAATGGGTTTCGTCAAGCTTATTCAAATACATAAATTGTTCTTCATCTATGGTGGTATTAGGTAAGAGTTCCACAATGATCTTTATAGGGGGAATTTCACATTCTATCAGGAGAGTAGCCTCAATGCCATACACCAATTGAAATGGTGTGAAACCAGTATAGGTCTTTAGAGTAGTCCTGTAGGCCCAAAGTGCAGAAAACAATTGCAAATGCCAATTTGATTTGGCCAAACCTACCATTCATTGAAGCATGAGTTTTAAAACTTTATTGATCGCTTCAACCTATCCATTAGCCTGAGGGTAGTAAGGCATAGAGTTATCATTTTGAAACCCTAATTTTATACTTAGTTTTTCCATCATCGTATTCTAGAAATGTGACACATGATCGGTCACAATGGCACTAGGAATTGCGAACCTAGCGGTGATATGGTTAAATAAGAACAACACAGTGGTTTTTCCATCCTCGACATATGTGAGAATAACCTCAGCCCATTTAGTAAAGTAGTCCACAGCCACAATAATGTGTCCATGCCCCCTGACTAAGATAGGCCTATAATGCACAAACTCTATGCCCCATTTTTCAAAAGGGCCAACTACGATGATAGGATGGAGTGGAGCAGGATGGGTGCGCTTATTAGTGGTAAAAAATTTCCAGGGAGGGAATTTATTGACATTTTCAATACATCCTTTTAATATCGAAGGCCAGAAATATTCTACATGCAAGATCCTTTGTGTAGTATCCAACCTAGAGAGGTGACCACCACAAGCTCTAGAGTGGAAATCATTCAAGACGATTTCAACTTCTTCGTGGGTGAGACAATGTCATAATATAGAATCAATGCCACAATAGTATAAAGTATCATTTAAAATGAGGTAATACTTATCCTGGTGGTGGATGCGATGACGTTCATCGCGAGTGGCGTTAGGCTGAAACTGTTGAGTTTGGAGATAGAGAATAAAATCTCCATACCAAGGATGAGTCGTGCTAATGAGAAACAAAAATCCATCTGAAGATGAATCGATGGGCTCTTTTTCTTCATTAACATGAGGAAGGTCACACATGATCTCAACAAAAACAAGTGACTTCTTTGAAGTGGTTTTCACAAATTCCAAATCGAACTCCTGGAGGATAATGATCCAGCATGATTATTTTCCCCCAAGTACCTGCTGATTCAAGAAATAATACATGGGATTGGCATCTACATAGACTGTAGTTTTGCGAAGTAGGATGTAGTGATGAAACTTCTCGACCATGATGACCGTGGCTAGAGCAAGTTTCTCCATATGCGAGTACCGATTTTTAGAGTCAAGGAGATTCTTACTAGTATAGTAGATCACATTTTCTTGGTCATGTTCGTCATTTTGAACCAGGACCATACTAATGGTCGACAAGGATGCAACCACATACAGAGAATAATCCCTTGTATAATCAGGTGGTTGCAACACGGGTGTCTATGAGAGAGAATGATTGAGATTGTTAAACGCATGCTACACTAATTCATCCCAAACAAAAGGAGTGTCCTTTTTTAATAGCTGCATGAATCTATGTGTATTTTCTGCATAGTTACAGATGAAATGACGTAAAATGTTTTCCTTCCCTTGAAAACTTTGGAGTTATGTTACATTAGAGGGAGCGAGTAGAGACAACATGGATTTGATCTTTAAAGGGTCAATACATATACCATCCTTGGACACAATGAATCCGAGCAGTCAACTAGTTTTGACAAATAAAACAAATTTGTGGGGGTTCAAACAAATGTTGAAATGACGACATCTAAGAAAAATAGCTCTCAGAGGATTGACATGAATGCCTCGCTGCTTGGAATGAGCAGGAAGGTCATCGAGATAGGGCTCTACAACGTGTTTGATATCATGAAAACATATGACATAGTGCGTTGAAATGTAGCACCAACATTTTTTAAACCAAACAGGAGTTTGTGGTAGGTGAAGGTCCCCCATGGGCATATGAAAGTTGTCTTATGTTGGTCTGAAGGGAGAATTTCAATCTGATTATAGCTGGAAAAGCCATCCATGAATGAGAAGATGAAACTTTCGGCACACTTATCGATAATTTAATCGATGTAAGGGGTAGGGAAATTATCTTTTGGATAGTCCTAATTCAAATCCCTAAAATCGATACAAACCCTAATAGTGCCCTACTTTTTTTTTACAGGGACTATGTTGGATACCCATTCAGTCAAGGGCATGGGGTAAATTAAACCAACCCTAAGAATTTTTTCAAATTGCTCCTTAATGGCTTCTGCTTTTCGTCAATGTACGTGGCATAATTTTTGGTGAAATTGCTTCGCACCATGGTAGGTTTTATTCTCATGCACAACGATGGAGGGATATATATTTGGGATTTCTTCGTAAGTCCAAGAAAATACATCTCTAAATTCCTTGAACAAGGTCGTATATGACTCAAGCTCCAAAGGTGAACAATATTGGCCTATCTTAATAATCTCTAAAACACCAGGTTTCACTGATATATCCATCGAAATGGTTTTGGTAATATTGCATAAATTATCCTCAGATTCAACCCTGTGGATGAGGATTGGGGATTGAGGGTCCGTGACTATTTCAGATGAAACCATGGATGTGAATTGATCTTCTACCATATGGCAAGGGGGAAGGAAATAAGATCTATGGTGATGATCTTTCCAAGGAATATCCTCTAGGGACATAACTTCCATGATGGATTCATCAGAGGGAAATCTATGCTAAAGATAATCAAGAGATGGGGGGGTTTTCTAGCCAATATGGTAGGTGATATAGATCATAGGCCACCAAGAAATGGTTGTGGTAGGGTCATTGGCAGTTTGAATGGCATTGTATACTTCCTCAAAAGGAGTAAGCGATGCTGGTTCAGAAATAGACTTTCCTTTGTCTAAGATAGAGGTAGAAATCATATTTATACATGCGATCTGTGGTGTAGGAGGAGGATTTGATAAAGGAAAGACTCCCATGAGAGAAGAGTATTTGATGAGGCCTACTCTAATGTTCTAATACCATAGGATATTCAGAATGGGAACGTTGTTCGCATCGTTTATAATAGAATTAGGTGTAATGAAATCTAATTGATCTATCGTAACAATCCTTCCTTACAATGGGAACTGGACAATCCGAAAGATGGACAATGCTACAACTTGCATAGCATAGAACCAGTTGCGACCTAGGAGTAGGTTGTAATCCAAAGGAGCATCAATGACTTCAATATGAATGGAAACTGATTTCCCCCCCAGTTCTACCTAGAGACATGGTAGTAATCCATATGGTTGAAATCCATGACCATCAAAGGACTTGAGTGTAGTAGGTGAACGATTAATCTCAGGAGAACCAATGGCTCTCCAGCAAGATAGGGACATGACCGAAGTAGAGGCTCCCTCATATAATATGGTACAAAGGATAGTCTTCCAAATGGACTTGGTAGACAATTGGAAATCCAACTGATGTGAGAGCCTAGGTTTAAATTCATCTAGTTTGAAAGCAATGATGTTAATATTCTCAGGATCCATGGCTCCAAGTGCTGTTAGCAAATTTTTTCACTATGTGGGACAAGTTTGGAGTACTTCTAAGGCCGACATAGAGCATGGTGCTTGGGACAAATATTCTACAATGTAATAGTATTGGGAATCATGTGTGTTAGGATTGATAATGGACTTACAAAGTGTGCTCTTGGGTGACAAAAAAATTGCATCAGGAAGAGGTTTTTCAATGTGAAGACCATTGCTTAGAGGGGGTGGAAGCTGAAGCTTTTTCAGATGCAACCTCATTAGGTTTCTTCTTTGGATGGGGTTCATAACTATGTGCTCTTGTATTTAGGTTAATCATTTCACTTGACATCATTTTTACCTCATCAATGGATGACGAAGGCCCATGCAAATATTGATGATCAATCAATTTCTGCTGGGTGGGGAAAGGGTCCGTAAGAACTGTCAAGGTGGGTGAACTTTTCAAAAAATTGTTAATTTCCTCTCAAAGAGGACATTCTTTTGTGAAATGATCACCTCCATATATTAGGCAGGGGTACTTTACCTTTCTCTTATTTTTGGAATTAGCATCAGGATTTTGTGTTCTGTTACCTTCCTGTTGATTATCGGATTTTTTCTATTTGTTTTTTCCTTTCTTTTTCCACCTGAATATTCAACATATTGAACCACATTTAGCTCAGCTAAAGCAATAGGAGGGGTGCAGTTTTGGGGGTTGGCGCTAGTTGTCTTACTTGTGCAGCGAGTTGGGTTTGCGTCTTAGTAGATTTTGTCATTGTTTGAGTTTAAACTGAACCAAGGATACCATCTATAGGTGGTTCAGTTGCAGGTGTTGACGGGTCTGATGTGGGATGGGGAGAATGCGGGATTAAATAATACGTAGTACTTGATTGGGAATGAACCCAGTCTAAGTACTGAGCATGAATAATAGCTTTCTCCTTTGTAACAGCACATCCCATGGAAACATCTCTAGCAATAAGGGGGAGTAAATATTTTGTGAACCAATCAGCATGTAACTGGTCAGGAATAGGGGCCTTGATTGACCTACATCTTCATCTCAATTCATGAATGTGATCAAAGATATGTGTTGAATTAGTTTGTCAAAGTGAGGTTAACAGGTATGTACCTATCTCATACCGGATTGGTAGCTGAAAATGAGTTTAAAATGCCATTGCTATGGCATTAAAATCCCAGAAAGAGTGCTTTGGTAGCTCTATATACCATTTTGCAACAACGCCTATGAGGGTTCTTTGAAATAATCGTAGACGAATTGAACCATCCATCAGAGAATTTGATGAACACCATAGATGAAAAGTCATCACATGTTTCTTATGGGTCTTCACTAGGTTTACCGTTAAACTTTGGTATATCTGAAGGTAAATTGACCAGAATGGGCGGCCATGAGGGATCATGATGTATAGTATCCTTAATAATTCTAGACAAATATGGAAGATCTAATGTAGCCAGAAATGGAAATTGTTGATTGGGTTGAGGATATTGGTAATACTGGTATGGCATTTGCGGACCAGTAGGACCATAGGCAGATTGATAAACAATGATAGATGATGCCCCTGGAGCCGGTTGATTTAGTGATTGGTTACTAGAAGCTTCACCAGATGGTGGTCCACCCAAGGGGGGTGACCCTCTAGGGAGTGGGCCGCTAGGTGGTGGTGGTGGTGTTGGTCCTATAAGAGGAGGTGGTGGTGGTCCTCCAGGTGGGGGTCCTATAGATAGTGGACCTCCGTAAGGCGGTCCTCCAGGTGGTGGGCCTCCATGTGGTGGGCCTTCGGATGGGGGTCCTCTAGATAGTGTCCCTACAGGTGGTGTTCGTCCCAATGGTGGTCCTCTGAATATTCCACCAGGTCCTTTAGATCCTCCAGATCCTGTAGGTCCTCCAGGTGGTGGGCCTCTGTACCCTCCAACATTGTTTATGAAATATCCTCTATAAGATGGGACATTAGACCAAATCTATTTTCCCCAAGGGACAAACACATTCGTAGGGTAGGGAATTCTGGGATAGACTGCCACCGACGATGATGGTTGATAGTCTTGATGAACCATAGGGGATTGAATCCTGGGATAAGTATATCCCCAAGAAAGTGGAGTAACGGTAGGTTGGACCAATGAGGATCCTCCCTAGCCGGTAGGAGGTACAAGCGTAGTGGTATTAGGAGGAGGAATGTTTGTTGTCAGTGGTCCCATTGGAAATTTTTGCCCATACTAGAAATGGTCCATTTGGTAGATGATGGAACTTGTAATGGGGAATGCCCCTTAGATGTAGAAACTATTGGAGGAGTCGGAACGAATGGGTAATTTTGATTGGGAGAGGGGGTTTAAACTGGATTATTCTAACTAGGAGCTAGGGTGTGAACTAGATTTTGAGTAACCAAATTTTCGGTTGGTGACTCTGGAAGAAGAGATACTTGAGGTGGTGACAGGGCATGATACCTAGGTGGGGTTGTTCTTGGAGGACTAGGAAGAGGATAAATACTTCTCCTTGAATTGTTTGCATTTTTCAACTCTTCTACATGTCGGTGCAAATGATTGATAGACTCTAGGGAAAATTCTTCATTTGATGGAGCATTCTGAAGGCGTCTCCTTAAAGGGGAAAGTATAGATGGATCTGGTTCAGTTGTAGTATTTCGATAATAAGTAATGGACTATCCTAGGGAGGTTCTCTAAAAAGGAGCATTTGGACGATATTCTTCTTCTACAGCTTCATCAAGTGGGTGATTGAATGTCCAATTGGATGAGTCGGCTTGACCCTACGTCGAAAAGAGAAAGTTTGGGTTAGTCGCAAGAGGTAGTTGGACCAAAATATTATCATAAATAGAGAAATATTCTCTAGTTTCAGTAGCTGAAGTATTTTCTATATGGGCATTAGCAGAAGCTAGTCATTCCATGGTTTCACCTTCATGTCCTTTCACTGCAGGAAGAGATTTAGGTGGTAAACCATGAATTCTATGAGAATGCCTTGCAAATTTCTCAACCAGGGAGATGGCTGAAGTTTTCTACCCTAGGTCAAAAAATAAGAAAGACACACAATCAAACCTATGCAAGCTAAGGCTAAAAGCACACTTAAATGACAGCATGGGATGAAGATATCCGTTCTCTCACTAGGATTGTCAAGTTGTCACAACTTGCAATATACCGCAGGTTCCAAAAGTGAAACGCAACAAAGAGTATTGGGATCGTCCCTTTCCTGAACACCCGATTACCTGGATGACGTGTGCGTAGTAGCTCCTCGAGTGTTGTTCTCGGTGTATTTCTCCAATAATACATCCAAAGGGATTTTCTCAGATGGTTTGGGAATCCTAGTAGGGTCTCCCGATATACACAAGGTATGTGGGAGTTCATATACATATTAGTGTTGTCTAATGCACAATCGTTCGAACGGGGCCCTCCAATATACAATTGAGTATGTGAAGTACCTTTCGATATACCTCAAGGGTACATGAAAGATCATTCTATATTCCAAAGGTATGTGGAGGAACCACTCAAACCCCAAGATGTAGTGCAGGCATGTAATGATAGCTCCTATGTTTAAATATGTCGGAACACATCTCTATCCTATCACTCAAATTTCTATAAAATTTTATCTTAAAGCTACTGTTTATTTTATCTGAATGATTAGTGAATGTTTGTGAGGTGTATTTTAAGATGCAAATTATAATATGTATGTGATGCAACTTATTTTATTCAATGAGAACTATCTATAGTAGGGAAGAGACCATTTTTTTTCCTTCAAAAACACATAAATTCAATGCTACTTTAACCAACTCAATACAAGACCTAACAAGCAATTCTTTAAAAAATTATTCAAACTCAAAACTTTTTAATCAATAAGAACTCTAATTCTATGAATCAATAAAATAAAATGAAGCCTCTAGTGTTTATCAAAATTAAATCTACTAAAACACACAAAAAGGGTCTGCTTGTCTAAATCACTCATGCAAGCCAAGAATGAGACTTTCCGATGCATAAACAAGACAAGATAACTAAATTCTTTTTGTATTTTCAAATGTAACTCTGAACATAAAGAAACTTAAATAAAATTGACTTAAGAGAGGCTAGAGACTTCATTTTTCACCATAAACCTTTTAGAGAATTGACCATGCTAATCAAGAAATCCAAAACCGATCTTTCAAAAAATTCCTTTTTCACTATGAATTATTCACTAAAAGAGGAAATAAATGTTGTGCAAATGAGCTCAACAAGTGAGAATCAGACTGTCAAAACCACTAGACTCAACAATCAAGAACTCAAGCAAAACACCTTGAAAATTTTCAGAGAAGCAAAAAACATCAAAAAATCAAAATGCAGGTATTATGATGAGCTACCTTGGTGCATAAAAGCAGGTTGCACCAGAGCGATGTAGGGGTATCGATGCTTTTTTTCCAGCACAACATGGCATCGACGGTGCTTTGTGTAAACTGCAAAAGGGTGTTGGCGACACTGAATTTCAAAAGGAAAGAGGTGCCTATGAGGCAACGACCTTCTGTCAGATAAGGCTAAGTGTGCCAATAGATATATGGATGGAAATAGTAAAGATATTCACAAGAAACCAAAAAATTGGAATGATTTGGACTGACAGAACTAAAAGAAACTTCCAAATAGAGGCAATTAACAAAGCAGCAAGATGGATCACTCACCTTATCCACTCAAATGATCTAAGGAAGAGAATGTAAACTTCATAAGTGAGAAAGTTACCGACATTTGTAGATCTAACTGGATCTGCTCCATATCTGACCAGATATGCCCCATATATGACTAAATTAAGCTATCCCAGTATGGTCGCTAGTTTTGTTTCAAGGAATTCTGCAACCGGTGTAGACACCACTTGTTCCTATACCCTGTATGATGCAAGTGTAGAACAAAAGAAACATTGCAGAATATCCTTCCCCTAGATAATTAATTTAATCTACATCAACTAAACTCATACCTCAAATCTAAGTACTTTTTTTCTTCGTTCCAAACTTCTTCTTGCAATCTTCAGTACCTGCAAAAGAGATAAAAAAAAACATGAGATGAGAGTATCATGGAAAATTAATCATCTTTGTTAATGATCCAGGAGTCTAACAAAATTTAATTGATATTAACACACATTAAATAGGGGAAAGGGGAATACTTTTGTATTAATAATAAAAGAGAGTAAAGTTACAACCATAAATACTTGACTTTGCTAGGTTTATCCTCCAAAACAGATCTACGATCCTTCACACTTACAATAATCTATTCACACATAAGCTCACTCTATCTTGCCTCTAAACCAGATATCAGTCAAACATCATAAGGGTGATTTCTTTGGCCTCCCCTCACTTACTCCATGAAGGATTCATTTATACACCAAAAATGATGAGATTCACTTGGTAAACAGATAGGAGGTGATCCCAATGGGTGAGGACGACGAATGCCACCTCTCCCTAGCTAGTAGGAACCAATTTCACAAAGGATTTCACAAGGAACCTTTTAGAATATTTGTTTTTAATGTTTTAGGTCCACCAACACACTTGGATTAAGGTGAAATGGTGCCAGTGCTTTTTACTCACAAAGGAAGAGCGTCGACGACGCCTATTTCCAAAAGACAAACACGAATCAATGCTTTTTGCTCCACATGACAGTGCACCGATGACGCTCTATCATAAATAAGAAAAGGACTTGATTAACCTAAGGATGGAAAAAAGGTTACCAAAGGAATCTTAGGAAAGGATTTTTGAAGGGTCATCAGGAACTAGTGTATTTTTCAGGTGCAACAGATGCACGATTTCCATTCTATGCCCCGAGAAGGGATTCAGCACGTGTCCATGGAAGCCTGTAGGAGGTGGGATTCAACGTGTCATAGAATGATGGCCATGGCTCATATAGATGAACCATCAAATCCATTGGATTTAGTTCATTGAGATAGTGCTAGGGTTGGCCCTCTAATCTAGTTCCACCAACAAGGGATTATGTTTTAGGTGAATTTTGGAAACTAAGGTTTTGGTCAGTAAGGGAATACAAAATTTTTGCACATAGGGGTCAACTTTGCAAATTCCTCGACTATGAATATGTGTCTAGAATTCCAACATGGAACATGCCTAAACATGTTTGCATGACCCACCCGAATCCCATTTTGATGCACATGATTTCATTCTATGTTGCAGGTAGGGATTCAACGGGTGCCCCTGAAAACTTGTAGGAGGTGGGATTCAACGTGCCATACAATGATGACCATTGCTTGGATTGAGGAACCATTGAATCCATTGGATTCAGAACATTCAGATAGTTCTAGGGGTGGCCCTATACTCGGGTTCCATGGAAATGGGATATTGTATTAGGTCAATTTTGGAAACTAGGTTTTGGTTGAGCAAGGGAATGTGAAATTTTTTCACATAGAGGTAAGCTTGAAGGTGAGTGTAGATATTTCCTTCTTGAAAAAATACTTGTTTTAAACTATTATTCCATGTGTAGATGTTGAGAATTTTGTTACCTGTTGTGAGGTGTTGAACTTGACTTATTTCCCATCATTGTCAAGCAAGAAATATTCTTTGTTTGTGTTTTAATCAAGGCAAAATGAGTTTTCAGTATCTATGTGGAGGTGAATTGATCTTAGGATCTCATATCATTCTTGAGACTGGAAATTACAAATAAGGTTGTTTCCATATTAATTTAGCTTGGTCATCCAAGAATTGTGACCATTTGTATGATGAAATGCAGGAGGAACAATGCCATTACGCCAATAACCATGTAATGGAACATGTTTATGTTCAGAAAAAAGGGGCCAACCTATTACGCCATTATTAAAAAATTATATCTTCACACTACGAATGTTTCGAATAATACTCCATAAACATAAATTTATAAAACAAGATTCAAAATAGTACTTCTCCAATCAATTTAAACTATAATAAAATCACACATAATTTTCATCTCTTCCAAAGTTGTTCCTCGAGGCCATTCATCAAATTCCATGTACATTAACAAAATGATAAAATAATGTGCAGGATATAATCATAACCATTATTTTGAACCAACCTTATACTCAGATACTTTTAGGTTTGATGTGTATCTGTCATGTACCCCAATTTCAATAACATTTTATGTTTAAGAAAACATTATATTTTACTTTTATGACTATTAACCATGTTGGTTCAAGGATGACTGTAATTAATTATGTTGAATATTTTATTAGTTAATAAATAAAATATGAAACAAATATCCTAAGGAGGTTGTTGAATGAGTGTCCACTAGCCCATTAGGTGGAATAGACTAGGGTGAGAGAAAACTGACACATGGCAGCATGCTTAACCACTTCTAGATGTTGCAGGGGGAAACTTTCCTCATTTTGTGGTCATGTTTTCCAAGAAAGAGGAATAGAGCAGGTGGCTCATTAATTGAAAAACTGACCAAAAATACCTAGGCATGCATATAACTATACATCAAATTCAACAGGAGTCTGTTCATCATTTACCTTGTCAATTTTCTGAAGTTGAGAAAGGAGCACAAGAGATTCGATGAGGGGAAAGTTAGAAGTGGTTTGAGTGTTAAGACTGTTTTCATAACTAGTTCAGCTTGACAGCTGAGTTCTTTACTACTGAGGACAGATGTAATGTTGTTAAGTACTTTTGTTGACTTGCAGGAATGTTTAATCCCAATTCTTCACACAGTATTTTCATCCTGGTGGATCAGTGAACATGCTCAAGGGTCCTAAGACAAGAAGTTGAGCTATACTCAGGAAAAGGTTGGGTGGAACAGGCTCCTTGGGTTGTTTGCCTCTTCTACAAGTTACCAAGTTCCATTGTGTTATCATATTCATCTTCATGCAAGCAAATTACTCGAATGAAATTATTCATGATTAGTTTTACCATTATTACTTTGCATATGCAAATAGACTGTTTAAGTCTACATTTTATTCAGGAAATTACGTGTATATGTTTAACAGAATAAATGAACCTAGAATTAGAAAAGATGGAATGATGAGTAAAATTTCCTTACTGTATTTTTCCACTCATCTTATGATGAAGTACTCTAGTATAGAAGGATGGCTTAGTTGTAGATAGGAATGAGTATGCATGGATAAAAGAATCTGAAAATTGTTATCAAATTGAAAAGTTACTTAGAAATGATTTCACTAATCTTTTCTTTTATTAAGTTTCCAGCAATAGTTGCAAGTAATCGTTAAACACTGAAAGATTTTACTGTTATTTCATATATTTCCCATAATGATTCCAGTTCCAAGACTTAAACTATATACAAAGACCTATAGAATACTATATAGAGTATTTTATAGTAAAACTCTTGTTACACAGACAGTAAACTATTTGTTTTATAATAAAGTAAATATTAGTTTAATACAATTTAATTATCTATACTTAGTAAAGAAAACTAATTCTTCTTTTTAATACTTTAAAACCTAAAATACAAACAATGTTACTCTAGTTATTTTATAGTAAATAATACATAGTTAAACCTCCTTTTGTTTCTTTTAAAACATCAAATACAGTAAGTTCATAATGAACAATTAATAGGATGAAAATAGTAAAAATTATAATCCCTATTGTATTGTAAAACATAAATTAAAATACCTAGTAAACCAAGCTGTAAATCATCAAAACAACTCTTTTATTATTAATTATAAATTGTTTTGTTTTCAAAACCCTAATATATAAAATGTAAACTTTCATATCCCTTTTAAAATCTATTATGAATCAGGATAGATTCTAATTCTTCCATTTAAAAGGACGACTTTTACTATTATTTATACCGAAAATCGAATGATAAACTAACATCAAAAACTGTTTATTTAAAACAAAACCTCATGTTAATCAATTGGAGTACCACAATTTACGAATGGAATTATAATAACAAAATCTGCTAAATGGCTTATTCAAATCCACATCCATAGATTAACTTATAACTAATTACTATCATAGCCATGAAACGAATCATAACCAAGTAATTTTTATAACAGAAAATTCCTTACAAAATATTAACCACACATTGCAATCGAATTCACAAAAGAATAACAATGATAACAATTGTATACACTACAGTTGTAGCTCTGGCACTTAAAAAAAATACAAATAAACAAAGTCTTCGAAATTTCTAGAAGCTAAACAATACAGTCGCTAAGTGGATCAACACTTATAACCAAAATGCCTTAACACATATTCGTAGGCACGAAAGAGTGCAGTTGTAATGTCCCCCAAAATTGAAAAAAAAATTACTAGGCTAGTCAAACTACCTATGCTGGACATTACTGAACTTGCAGAATGTGTCATGCTCTATTTATACTACTTGTTTCGTCGTAGATTGTTCTTATGTCTTGCTTCCTTACTTTTCGATATGATTATTACTGTGTTTAATTAGGATTTCGTAATGTTGATTAATATGCTTTTATTATGGTTACATAATGCTATGTATGCTCAATGCTTTGATTATGTGCTTCACTGATTTTCTCATGTTTTTACTGTCATAAACATGACTCTGACTTAACTTTGTTAATGGATAAATGGGTGGAGTGGCGGGACTAGTTCTCCCATGTAACTACCTGAGAGGTAAAAGTTTCTACTTGTCTAGCGAGCTTACTTAGTTCTATTGAACTAATGTGCTTCTTTTTTTTTTTACGTGCAGGTTCACTTAGTGTTGGAAAACTTCTCAAGGAGTGTTAAACGTTGGATCGCCAGTGCCCGCATTTACAGCTCTGTCCTAGTGACATTTGATGGTTGTTATTATTAGACTTTGGGCTAGTGACGAGGTCACTACCGCACCTATTATTTGTATGACACAGACTTGTTATTTACACGGCACTTAATATTCATGGTATAAATATTTAAGAACTGTTCATGTCATAACATATTTTTATTATATGCTTATGAGGTTTATATTTCTTTTGTTAAAAATATTGGCTTTGAAATGTATACCATGGAATATTCCATATGCCATGGTCTTAGGGATTAAAGCCTAAGAATTTGATGCACATGCTCTTAAGGCTTATATCCTATAGTATTGGATGCATGCAAGGGTTTAAGCCTTATGTTAGTTTGGGTGGAAAGATTAACAATATAGTTCATAAACTATATGACTATGGGGCTGGTGCAAATTAATGGTGTCCAGGGTGGTGCTTTCAATGTTCCTTGGGAGATGTGGAAAACAAGCTTGGGGCTTGGCCCAAGAGTTAGCTTGGCATTTCTCCTCTTTGTGTCTTGGTATCTGCTCCTGCTCTGCATGAGTGAAGGCGATGGTGATGGTTTAGCAACCAGGTAAGATGGGGTCCGGTTTTCATTGGCATCATTTTTTTTTTGGAAATGGATACATTCATAATTCTCATGACTTGGCTCTGTTATGTTGCAAGGTTGCAGATGAGTGAGTTAAGGAGTGGGTCGAAGCTCATGGGTGAAACCATGGAAATGCCTTCCTACTTTGGTAAGCCTGCTCTGCAAGTTTTTACTGGTTTCCTCTTATGGTATCATGGCTATGACTGGGTGTCACTCATCGTGGGTTGGATTGCTTGAGTCTTTCTCTTATGGATGCGTTTGGATTTTGGGGGTTCGACTGCAACTTGGAAAATCTATGCATTTATATGATACAAGAATTAGGGGCTTGAATGGTTGGGGTTTAATTTTTCCTTTGGGCTTGAATCATTTATATGTACAGGGGTTTATTAATGGCACTCTGTGTATCGAAAGAGGCCTGGGTAATGCCTTGACATGATCAATGCAATTTGTTATTTAATGTTTTGTATTATGTTATGCGCAAAGGGAATCACCATTGCTTGCAATGGTGCAATGGCCAATGGTAACGACTGTATAAAATGGGCGATGACTTTATAATGACCGTGTTTATAAATATATTCATGATGCATTGATTTTAATGGTTACTATTCTTGGTCTCTGTGGATTTGGCATTCATGTATGCGTTGATTTCGTGGGTGTCTTGTGTACAACGTTATGGCTTTGGACCATGCTATGAATGGCATTGGTACTCGTCATTGAAGCTGTGATAGTGAATTAGGTTCAAACTTATAGTTTATTTTTATAATGCTTAAATGGAAAATAATGTCGACTGTGGGTGTAAACCCTGCGTTGGGAATTGTTGCTGTAGGTTTTTTCGTTGACAAGGTTTTGGGTATTGCATAGTTATTTTAGTTGACTGTTGATTATGTATGGGGACGAAGCCATAGATTATAGCATGTAAAAAATATAATGGTTCTTACGACCTCTGTGTAAACAATTTAAGTTTTAATTACAGCCTACGCATAAATAGTATAGCGTGGCTTTGTAGAATGTTTAAAAGACCTTACAGGATTTGATCCTGGGTCATTTACTTGTAATGAGGGTTTATATTTACGTGGGTTGCAATTTGGGCTTGAAGGCCCACATGGGTCGATACTGTGACCTTTGTGTAACTATGCGGTTGTTAAATTATTACTGTAATGATTTTATGGTTGTTTTTAATTGGTTGTTCTATGTAATATTATGTTGGACATTTCATTTTATGGCATAGGATTTCTGTTATGTGGATTTTAATATTAGAGGGCTTGAAATATTAGATATGCAATGGCTTTATGATGTTTCTAGCAACATTACTGCATATGCTTTGTAAATGTAGCTAATCTAAATGTATTAAATCTTAAACCATCTATATGGTATCGATACTTGAATTGTTAGTCGATTTATGATAATATTGGTTTTGAGAGGAATGATAATGTTTATCTGGATTGTTAGCATGAGTTTAATTTATACAGACCCTAAGAGGTCTTCATTGGTTTTTATCTTAGCTTGGTTACTTTAAAATTTATGGTTATTCTTAGATAAAGAATATTGTGTTTATAATATTGTTAAATTAGTATTTATAGTTTGGTTTTATATTTGATATAACATATATAAAAGGTTCATTAGATTCTATTTATAATATATAAATTTATTAAAATCTTTAATTAGTTTTGTTTAAATCTGGAACTGAAACAAGTCTTTACATCAAGCAAGGCTCTACTGGAAATATCAAATCTGCAAGTAGGGTTTCTACAAAAATAAAACATATAGGCCCTATTTTTAGAAATAAAACCTAAGTTTTAAAAGAACAGTAAAAGAGAATACATGAGTAATATGGAGAGAAACAAAACCCTTGGTAAATCTTTAAACAAGAATTAAGTTTACAGCCTAGGGTTTATAATTTAATATGTAAACCCTAGAAGAATTTGACATGGAAAAACAATAATACATAGGGTTAGAACATTTAATGTAAATCCTTGCATAATTTATCCAACACTTATTCTAGGAATTGACATTAGATGAAATTTCAACTCAAAATGGGCCTCCTAAACAAATTAATAAAATAATAGTTAAAATAATAAAATAATATTTATAAATTTTGGAGGAAGAAAAGAAAAAAAACTATTTTTTTGTTTGTATTTTCGACATATATCCCCGTTTTTTTACTCAAATTTTGATCGAGAGAGATCGTTGGATGTGGAATTAATTCCCCATCCAACGAGTACCCACTAGGCATACTTTTGATGGACCCCGCTACCCCAAAAACAAGAAATACCTGAAAAAAATGTGATGATGATGTCATCATCACATTTTTTCAGGTATTTCTTGTTTTTGGGGTAGTGGGGTCCATCAAAAGTATGTCGAGTGGGTACTCGTTGGAAGCAGAATTTAATTATCCATCCACTGAGCTCTCCCAATTGAAATTTGAGTAAAAACATGGGGATACATGTCAAAAATACAAACAAAAAAGTAGTTTTTTTATGATACCTATCCCCAAATTTATATTAAAAAAGTGTTTAAGACCTATACGGTATTTCAAATTTAAAGCAATTTAATTGGCTAACACATGATGACATGGAATTTGAATTAGAGTTAAACGACCCATTTTGAGTTGAAATTTCCTCTAATGAATAGGTAATCCAGAACCTCATATCTGTAATTTGAAGCTCTTCTAATGGTTGAAACCCACACACTCAATTACCCAGCATTAACAATTCATAGACAGATCTAACCTCTGTATAGGTGACTAAATCGCTTGGGAACTACCACGTTCCACCCAACCATGACCTAAAACCATTCCTGGTTTTAATCTAGATCCCCCCGAGCTGGTTCCTACATGCAAGTAGCTTAGAGCTCCTAAGGTGGGGCTTCCCTAATTAGGATATCAAGTCTGTATCACTTCTCCTTCTTCCTCTTGGGGAAATGTTCTCCAAGAACTCTCTTGAGAACCAGCAGGAAGAATAATGACTCCCAAAAGATAGATGAGATCCCCAAGCCTCTCTTTGGCTTAGGACTTTATAGATAGACTTTTCAGTCAAAGGGGCAGTTAAATAAAGAATCACTTCATTTTTTTATTTAACCCTTTTCATTTAATTTAGTACTTTTAATATTTTAACTTAGGAACTTTCAGCTAGTTCCTAATTGGAATTTTATAGGTATTATACTATTTAATTTTTATCTTAGTAATAATAGTAATAAATGGGTCGGTTCCTTCTTTCTTACATTATTAATATTATTACTAGGTGTACTCTTTATACATACTCTGTATAAAATGAAAAATAATATATTATTGGGTAATATTTGTCTTAGGGTATCACATATTGTGATCCCTAGACTTACGACACTTTCTTCATTAACATCATCAGGTAGATGGTTAGGTCTTCTAGGCGAGGCAACTCTAAACATCCTTGCATGTTGGATTCCCTCGTATAACATGGTAGTTCTTTAGTACTTGATGAGAATACAAAAATTCAAAATTTCATTTAATCACTTATAAATAAGTCAAATGAGATCAATATTTTTATCGAGTCATTTTCACTCGGGAATTATTAATTATTTTCAGTAACTCCTAGTGCTTACCAAATCCCATACTTAACGCTAAAAACAGGGAGTTACAAATTTAGTGCAATTCCAGAGCTACTCGCTCAACACTAGTGCTAGGATGTACTTGTAGGATACACCTAGGGACACAATGGCCAAGGATCCAATGTTCCAGAGCTTATGTTCAACATCAACATGGAAGGCTTCAGGGCTTATGCTCAACACTTCCAAATTATATTTTCATGTGTTCCATAGCTTCATGCTCAACACAAATGTCTCAAGACTCATGTGCTCCAGCGCTTCTCGCTCAACACAAAGATAAGTACTCATGTGCTCTAGAGCTTCTTTCTCAACACAAAACATCAATTTACCTATGTGCTCCAGAGCTCCTCGATCAACACAAAACATCAATCATGTGCTTCACGGTCCACGCCCAACACAAGCAAACATATGTATATATCATATGCAATTGGCTTATGCCCAGTATATCAAACAAATCATCATGTTCATATGCAATGTGGTCTTCGACCCAATATATCAACATAAAAAATCAAGGTAGCATCATAATCAATGGGATCATGCCTATAAGTGTTAGGTCCAAAATCTGGGATATTACAGCAATGATTGGGCAAAGGCTGAGTAAGCTCCACCCATTCTTTTTACACTACTATTTAACATCCAATAAATATTTTTACAAGAGTTGTAGCTCACAAGTGAAACCCTAAGGGTTATCACTAAGAGAGACCTTATGATCTCCTTTTCTATCCAAATCAAACCATTAATCTAATACAAGAAGAATGAACACCACATCAATATTCCTTAGCACCATCGACATAACCGTAAACACACACTAACGATGAAGGGCACATTAGGGTTAGAACTGAGGCTTACCCGAAACCCTTTTACGTTCATACCCTTCAGCTTCCAGGAAACGCCCTCACCCTTTGACTTTATGTCTTCTTCTACCATCAACATAGCAAACAATAAACGTTGTTTAGATTTTTTAGCTTAGTTTAATAAATAAAGGAAAATATAAATGTTGGAGGATTTCAGATAACTTACCCGTTATACCAGAGAGGTCGAAGGAAATGAAGATGGAAAGGAACCAAAGCTTTGAACCTACTAATGCCACATACAAGCAAGATAAATCACGGTATTAATGTTAATCTCACAGTTGCTTAAAAGAACCAAAGATTCGATCTTGCTAAATGCCATGACCCAAGAAAGAATGATACTGTTACAAAGATCCAAGAAGGCCGAGGGCCTATCGGCCACTCTCCCTTGCCAAAAATAAACAACAAGTGAAGTCGAGTAGTGTTTAGGGCAACAGATAACATTTTGTGAATAGGGTTTAGCACCAAAACCCTTCTTCAAATGAGCAGTCCCCACGTGGATTCCACTAGTTGAGAAATTATTTGGGTGTTGATATAGTTTGAACCTGCATACATGTTAAATGTAATACCATTACATTGTCAAAAATAAGACATTTCAATGTTATGCATATAGTATACACCTAGGTTAGTTTATATGATATGCATAGAATATATGCTTAGGTTGGTATATATGTTAGGCCTAGAATATATATGCTTAGATTAGTATATATGTTAGACATGGAATATATATGCTTAGGTTGGTATGTATGTTATGCATTGTTATATATGCTTAGGTTAATGTATATTTCATGCGTGGTAATATATGCCTAGGTCACTTCATATAATATACATTGAATATATACCTATGTTAGTGTATATGTTATGCATCGAATTTATATGTATATGTTAGTGTATTTCTTATACATGCTTATGATTCATTTTGTTTATTTTTATAGTTAATCTTTAATTACCAATTCTTTAAGGATAATTCTTAGGCTTAGAAAAGTTCTAGGAATTAACATGGATAAATTCCATAGTTATAAATCATTTGGAATGCATTAGGGTTTCTAGTACTAAAAACAACTAAAAGCATGTTTATCAAACATATAATTTATTTTTTAATGTTGATAATCACACTATCAATTTTAATATGCTACCTAGGTAGAATGGTCTTGGTTATAGGACTAGGAATTTTTCTTACACTTCGTTAATCTAGATAGTAAATAGAGTTTAAGGTTTTTCCGCATAACTTACCCATGAAGTTTGCGAGCCTTATTCTGCTTACAACATAAAAACTGGAAGTAAGATCTTACCTATAAATCCTCTACAAGCATCGAATCTACATTAGCTTTAAAAAATCTAAATAATCCTCGGGGTAACCTCTACCCCCCTTCAGTAAAAACAAGAAAACACCTATCAGAATAATACACATGCTGGAAATTAAACAATTGATTTGAATTCATTAAGTTTCTAACTCATTAACTTTCAAGACTGAAAAATCATTGCAGTTTTAATACTGTTAGTAGAATGTGTATTATAAGTTAGTAAGTAATTCAGTAACCTTTTAGTTACAGTTATCCAAGAGTATTAACTTCTAAGTTTTTCATTTTATGTATTGTCTTTATAAACTATCTGTCAACCAGATTAAAGTTAACCATTGAACTAGCATTCTGACTATGATCTAGTATTAAATGTCACATAGTTTTTTTTTTAATTTTTGTGAATTTTTGGAGATGTCACATATGGTATCAGAGCCCATGTTCAGACACTAGGCCTAAAGTGGCTCCATGCATGTAAACAAAATGTAAATAGAAAGTATTTATACTAGTTATGATTTTAAATGTTGTTGTACATAATAATTTCTGAATTAGATTTGCATGTATGGAAGGGCTTAAAGAGTATGTTGAACAGAGGTCCGCATTAAATTCAAACAAAATAACTTTGGGAGAGAACCTGTTAAAGAAGATATAACTAATAATTCATATGAATTACTGCAAATAGTTAAGGATCTAAAAACTGAAATAGAGACCATTAAAAAATAAAATGAGAGAATCCTAAAAGCTCAGGAGGAGATGAATCAAATACTGGTCGAAAATATTTCTAATGAAAAGGAAAAACAGATAGAATTTGACAATACGTCCTACCAACATAAAGGTAAAGGGTCAAAATAATCTAAAATTGAAAGTAGTTCTTCTTCTAAAATTAATGGTAACTTACACGTAAGGAACACCCATGCTCTACTGATAGTAGTGAGAGTAATTATCACTCTAGAAAGGAGAAGTACAAGCCCTATGAATATATTTCAGGGGATTTCAAAAATATTAAACCACCAACTTTTAATGGTGAAACAGAAAAAGAAGAGGAAGCCGAAGCATGGTTGTCCGGAATGGAAAAGTACTTTCAGATATATAACTATTCTAATCAATTAAAATCAAGGATGGAAATATATAAATTAACTGGAAAAGCTGACATCTAGTGGCAGGGCATAACACGAGTTAAAGGAATAATGAGAAGAATATTAACTGGAGGACTTTTAAAAAGTAATTTAAAAAGAAATTTCTATCGGAGCAATATCACGAGGAACAAGATAAAGAATTTTATGACTTAAGGTTGGGAACCATGAGTATGAAAGAGTTAAATAGTAAATTTCTAAGCCTACTGTGATATGTGCCCTATATTGTTGATGAAAAATCTAAGGTACAACAGTTTCTGAGATGTTAACCTTTTCATATCAAGGAAAGAATTGAATATGTTAATCCCAAAACCCTTGAAGAGGCCATGAGAAAAGCAAATTTCTTCTATGAGTAGAACCGAAAAAGGGAGAACATGCGAAACTGGAAAACAAAAAGGTCTAATAATTTTGAACAAAGAAAGAAAGGTTTCACACCTAATCAGAATTTTGGGCATAATAACTCACACAAATTTACTAACAAAAATTTTCAAGGAAGTAATTCAAAAGGTAACCCACAACAAAACCATATTGTCACAAGAAATAAAGAATTTACAAATAATCATAGAAACTATGTTAAAAATAACGAACATAAGGAACATGTAAAATGTTGGGAATGTCAGGGACCTCACTATGCATCAGTCTGTCCTAACAGAAAGAAGACCGTCAACAACATTCATGCTGTGCAGGAAGAAACAACGATTGGTGATTTATCGAGAGGGATGCCCAGAATCAATGCAGCACTGGAAAACAGACAGGCTGGATATCAGACCTCCATTGTGGATGTAGAAGGTATGATGAACCATAGACCCATTTCTATTTTAATTGACCCAGGGGCTAGCCTGAGTTATCTCTCTCCTAGTTTAGAAGAGAAAAGTAAATTACAGTACAGAAATTTACAAAGTCATGGATGGTTCAATTAGCTACAGGAGCAAAAACAAGAGTAATTGATTTTGTGAAGGATTGTACATTATTTATGAATCAGTTTGAAACTT
The DNA here is from genome assembly GCA_001517045.1 of Pseudotsuga menziesii. Classification (NCBI taxonomy): domain Eukaryota; kingdom Viridiplantae; phylum Streptophyta; class Pinopsida; order Pinales; family Pinaceae; genus Pseudotsuga; species Pseudotsuga menziesii. Next base: position 55,304 of record LPNX010944316.1, read on the forward strand.
TTGTAAAGTTGAGTGTACTTTTGTTAGGCTATTATGACGTATTAATTGGAATGTATTGGTTAGAACAACATTGAGTAGTGTTAAATTATTTTGATAAAAAATTTACCTGTTTAAATAACGAAGGAGAAACTATAACAGTAAAAGGAATCCCTAGGAAAACAACAATCAGACATATGTATGCCTTACAATTAAAAATGGTTGTTCGGAAAGGATGTAAAGATTTTGATGTAACTATACCTAATGAAGAATACATTAATAAGAAAGACAAACTAAAATTAGAATATATACCAATTCTAAGAGGATATTCGGATGTATTCCAAGAGAAAATTCTGGGATTTCCTCCGAAAAGATAGTTCGATTTCACTATTGAGCTAGTACCTGGTGCGGTGCCTAACTAAAAAGATCCTTACCGGATGAACATCCTGGATCTTAACGAAATAAAATCGCAATTAAAATAATTGATAGATAAGAAGTATATAAGACCAAGTGTGTCTCCTTGGGTAGCATCAATCATCTTTGTTAAAAATAAGGATGATACTCTGCGCTTATGCATTGACTATCGTTAGCTTGATAAGATGACAATTAAAAATAGATATCCATTGCCCCGCATAGACGATCTGTTTGATTAGTTTCACGGAGCAACAATATTTTCAAAAATTGACTTAAGATCTACTTATCATCAAGTCTGCATTAAGGATGAGGATATTTTCAAGACAACTTTTAGGACCTGATATGGTCACTATGAGTTCGTTGTCATGCCATTTGGGATAACTAATGCCCCGAAAGTATTCATGTGTTTAATGAACAATGTATTACATAAATACCTAGATAAGTTTGTAGTAGATTTTATTGATGATATTTTAATCTATTCTAAGATTAAAGAAGAGCACGAAGAACATTTAAAAATCATTTTACAAGTGTTAAGGGAACATCAACTTTATGCCAAGTTCAGTAAATGTGACTTCTTCAAAGATAAAATACAATACTTGGGTCACTAAATAACTAAAGATGGGATCTCGATTGACCCAGATAAGATAAAAGCAATTAACGAATGATCGGTCCCAAAATATGTGATTGATGTATGGTCATTCATGGGGATCACTGGTTATTATCGAAGGTTCATTGAGGGTTTCTCAAGGATCATGAATCCAATAACTTCTCTACAGAAGAAAGGAAATAAGTTTGTATGGGATAAAATATGTGAAGACAGTTTTAAGAAATTAAAATAATTGTTAACTACTACACCTATTTTAAGAATTGTGGATCCTAACAAGGATTTTGTTTTATACACTGATGCATGGAACGACAGCCTTGGTGGGGTCTTAACTCAAGAAGGACACGTAATAGCGTACGAGTCCAGGAAACTTAAAATTCATGAGAAAAAATACGCTACTTATGATCTAGAATTGGCTGCCATGATACCTGCATTAAACATGTGGCACCATGACTTGATCAGAAGAAAATTTATCTTAATGACGAATAATAAGGGTTTAAAGTATATGTTGGATCAACCAAATTTAAACGTAAGGCAAGCTAGGTGGTTAGCTTTCCTTAGCGAATATGATTTTTAGATCCAACATATCAAAAGGGAATGAAAAAAAAGTAGATGATGCTTTGAGCAAAAATGTAAGATTAAATTTTATGGCAGCAATCAGTACTTACAAAACAGATTTAGAAGATCAACTCGAAGAAGGAGTAAAATTGGATGAAAATTACCGAAAATTGCAAGTTAAAGTGATAGAAAATGTGACTAAAAGTTTAAGTACAGGATACAATCTAAATGAAAAAGGGTTAATACTTTATAAAAATATATTGCATGTACCTGACGTATGTAAAGCTAATTTTGAATGAAATACATAAGAGTCCTTATTCAGGACACCCTGACTATCAGAAAACAATTACTATCTTACGGAAAGATTAATTTTGGCCGAATATGAAGAATGAGTTGGCAGAATATATTGCTAGATGTTTTGAATGTCAACAAGTTAATACTGAACATCAACATCCAGCCGGTTTATTACAGTCGTTACCAATTTCTAGCTGGAAATGGGAAATAATCAGCATTGATTTTATTACAGGGTTGCCTAGAACTTAGAACCAGAATGATTCTATAATGGTAGTTGTTGACAAACTCAGCAAGGCAGCCCATTTTATATCAATAAAAACCACTCATAAGGCTAGTAATATTTCTAAAATATTTATGAAACAAATTTTTCGTTTGCATGGAATTCAAAAAGTCATAATTTCTGACAGGGACTCTAAATTCACGGGAAACTACTGGAAATATTTATTTAAAGGCTTATATACTACCTTAAATTTCAGTACATATTTTCATCCACAAACGGATGGGCAGACAAAAAGGGTAAATCAGAGCTTGGAAGATATGTTAAGGATGTACATTACAAAACAACCAAGTTAGTGGGAGAACTACTTACACTTAGTTGAGTTTACATACAACAAACACTACCAAGCTTCATCAAAATTCATCCCATTTGAAATTCTGTATGGCATAAAATGCAATACTCCCATCTCATGGAGTAACCCCATTGAAAGGTTACTATTAGAACCTGAGTTATTAAAGAAAATGGAATTAACCATGAATTATATACAAGGTAATTTAATTGTTGCATAAGACAGACAAAAGAGCCAAGCACATCTTAAACGAAATCAGAAAGAGTTCCAGGTGGGCGAACATGTTTTCATTAAGGTAAAACCTAAAAATAGTTCCTTAAAATTAGGGAGTTGTGCTAAGCTAGCACCTAGGTACTGTGGGCCTTTCGAAATATTATCCATAGTTGGATCAATGGCATACTAATTAGCCTTACCACCAAATGTTAAATTTCATAATGTTTTTCATATTTATGTTTTAAAAAGATATGTACATGATTCTACTCATGTGATAAATTGGAATTATGTACAGGTGGAGCCCGAAGGAGATTTTCTGGTGGAACCAAACTGTATCCTCGCCAAGAGGAAAATCCTACTTTGAAATCGCACCATTGGGAAGGGGAAGGTGTAATGGAAGCACCTTAGTATAGAAGAAGCAACCTAGGAATTGGAGAGTAATATGAAGGAAACATATCCAATTCTATTCCATGGAAGCTCTGAAGACGATGAATAAAGCAACATCGAGGATGATGTTAGAATTAAGGGGGGGTGTATGTCATGTACCCCAATTTCAATAACATTTTATGTTTAATAAAACATTATATTTTACTTTTATTTGTAAAGTTTATGACTATTGACCATGTGGGGTAAAGGTTGACTATAATTAATTATGTTGAATATTTTATTATTTAATAAATAAAAGATGAGACAAATAGCCTAAGGAGGTTGTTGAATGAGTGTCCACTAGCCCACTAGATGGAATAGACTGGGGTGAGAGAAAACTGACACATGGCAGCATCCTCAACCACTTCTAGCTGTTGCAGGGGGGAAATTCCCTAATTTTTTGGTCATTTTCCCCAAGAAATTGGAACAGAGTAGGTGGCTAATTAACTGAAAAACTGACCAAAAAGACCTAGGCATGCATATGTCTATCCATCGAATTTAGCAGGAGGCTGTTCATCATTTACCTTGTGAATTTTATGAATTTGAGAAAGGAGCACAAGATATTTGATGAGGGGGAAGTTAGAAGTGGTTTGAGTGTTAAAATTATTTCTAGAACTAGTGCAGCTTGACAGTTGAGTTCTTTACTACTGAGGACAGACGTACTGCTATTAAGTACTCCTGTTGAGTTGCAGGGGTGTTTAATCCCAATTCTTCACACAGTGTTTTCATCTTGGAGGATCAGTGGACATGCTCAGGGGTCCTAAGACAAGCAGTTGAGCTATCTTCAGGAAAAATTTGGGTGGAAGAGGCTCCTTGGGTTGTTTGTCTCTTATACAAGTTATCAGGTTCCATTGTGTTATCATATTCATATTCATGAAAGAAAATGACTAGAATTAAAGTATTCATGATTAGTTTTACTATTATTTCTTAGATACTTTGTATCTACAAATAGATTGTTTAAGTCTACATTTTACTCAGGAAATTACTTGTATATGTTTAACATAATAAATGAACCTAGAATTAGAAAAGGTGGAATGATGAGTAAAATTTCCTTACTGTATTTTTTCACTCATCTTATGATGAAGTACTCTAGTACAAAAGATGCTTTAGTTGTAGATAGGAATGAGTATGCATGGATAAAAGAATCAGAAAAATGTTATCAAAATAGAAAAGTTTCTTAGAAATGATTTCACTAATATTTTCTTTGATTATGTTTCCAACAATAGTTGCAAGTAATTGTTAAACATTAAAAGCTTTAATTGTTATTTCAGCTATTTACCATAATGATTTCTATTCCAGAACTTAAATTGTATACAAAGACATCTAGAATACTATATAGATCCTTTTATGGTAAAACTGTTGTTACACAGACAGTAAACTGTGTGCTTTATAATAAAGTAAATATTACTGTAATACAATCTAATTATCTATACTTAGTAAAGAAAACTAATTGTTCTTTTTATTACTTTAAAACCTAAAATACAATCAATTTTACTCTAGTTATTTTATGGTAAATAATACACAATTAAACCTCCTTTTGTTTCTTTTAAAACATCAAATACAATAAGTTCATAATGAACAGTTAATAGGCTGAAAATAGTAAAAATTATAATACCTATTGTATTGTAAAACATAAATTAAAATACTTAGTAAACCAAGCTGTAAATAATCAAAACAACTCTTTTATTATTGATTATAAACTGTTTTATTTTCAAAAACCTAATCTATCATATGTAAAATTTCATATCCATTCCAGAATCTATTATGAATCAAGATAGATTCCAATTCTTCCATTTAAAAGGAGGACTTTTATTGTTATTTATATCAAAAATCGAATGGTAACCTAATATCAAAACTGCTTATTTAAAACAAAGCCTTAGGTTAATCAATTCCAGTACCGCATTTTACAAATGGCATTACAATAAAAAAATTTCTAAATGGCTTATTCAAATTTGCATCCATAGATTAACTTATAACTAATTATTGTCATAGCCATGAAACGAATCGCAACCAAGTAATTTTTATAACAGAAAATTCCTTACAAAATCTTAACCACACATTGCAATTGAATTCACAAAAGAACAACAATGATAACAATTTTATACACTACGGCCGTAGCTATGGCACTTAAAAACAAAATAAAAATAAACAGAGTCTTCAAATTTTTGAGAACCTAAACAATACAGTCGCCAAGTGGATCAATGCTTATAACCAAAATTCCTTAACATATATTTGTAGCCAGACAAGAGTGAAGTGGTTGGGAAAAGGCCGAGTAAGCACCACCCATTCTTTTTACACTACCATTTAACATCCAATAAATAGTTTTACAAGATTCGTAGCTCACAAGTGAAACCCTAAGGGTTATCACTAAGAGTGGCCTTACGACCTCCTTTTCTATCCAAATCAAACCATTAATCTAATACAAGAATAATGAACACCATAGCAATATTCCTTTGCACCATCGACATCACCGTAAACACACACCAATCACAAAGGGCACCTCAAGGTTGGAACCGAGGCTTATCCGAAACCCTTTTATGCTCATACCCTTCAGCTTCTAGGAAACGCCCTCACCCTTCGAGTGTATGTCTTCACCTACCATCAACACAACAAAAAATAAAAGATGTTTAGAATTTTTAGCTTAGTTTAATAAATAAAGGAAAATATAAATGCTGGAGGATTTCAGATAACTTACCCGTTTTAGCAGAGAGCTCGAAGGAAATGAATATGGCAAGGAACCAAATCTTCAAACCTACTAACTCAACATATAAGCAAGATAAACCACATTATTAATGCTAAGCTCACGGTTACGGCAAAGAAACAAAGCTTTGATATTGCTAAACGCCACGGCCCAAGCAAGAACGATACTGTTACAGAGACCCGAGAAGGCCGAGGGCCTGTCAGCCACTCTCCCTTGCCAAAAACAAACAACAAGTGAAGTCAAACAATGTTTAGGGAAACTTATAACATTTTGTGCATAGGGTTTAGCACCAAAACCCTTCTTCAAATGAGAAATCCCCACGTGGATTCCACTAGTTGAGAAATTCTTTGGGTGTTGATATAGTTTGAACCTTCATACTTGTTAAATTTAATACCATTACATTGTAAAAAATAAAACATTTCAATGTTATGCATATAGTATACACCTAGGTTAGTCTATATGATATGCATAGAATATAGGCTTAGGTTGGTATATATGTTAGGCCTAGAATATATATGCTTAGATTAGTATATATGTTAGGCATGGAATATATATGCTTATATTAGAATATATGTTAGGCATGAAATATGTATGCTTAGGTTGGTATGTATCATTATGCATTATTAAATATGCTTAGGTTAATGTATATGATATGCATTGTTATATATGCCTAGGTCAGTTCATATAATATATATACATTGAATATATGCCTATGTTAGTGTATATGTTATGCATCAAATTTATATGTGTAGATTAGTGTATTTGTTATACATGCTTAGGATTCATTTTGTTTATTTTTATAGTTAATCTATAATTACTAATTATTTAACGATAATTCTTAGGCTTAGGAAAGTTCTAGGAATTAACATGGATAAATTCCATAGTTATAAATCATTTGGAATGCATTAGGGTTTCTAGTACTAAAAAGAACTAAAAGCATGTTTATAAATTATATCCCATAAAACATATAATTTATTTCTTAATGCTGATAATCACACTATCAATTCGAGTATGCTACCTAGGTAGAATGGCCTTGGATATAGGCCTAGGAATTTTTCTTACACTTCATTAATCTAGACAGTAAATAGATTTTAAGGTTTGTCTGCATAACTTACCCATGAAGTTTTCGATCCTTATTCTGCTTACAACATAAAAATTGGAAGTAAGATCTTACCTATGAATCATGTACAAGCATTGAATCTGCATTAAATTTGAAAATTCTAAGTAAGCCTCGGTCTAACCTCAATCTCCCTTCAGTAAAGATAAGAAAACAACTATTATAATCATACACATGCTGAAAATTAAATAATTGATTTGAATTCATTAAGTTTCTAACTCATTAACTTTCAATACTGAAAAACCATTACAGTTTGAATACTGTTAGTAGCATGTGTATTATAAGTTAGTAAGTAATTTTGTAACCTTTTAGTTACAGTTATCCAAGATTATTAACTCCTAAGTTTTCGTTTTATGTCTCGTCTTTATAAACTATCTGTGAACCAGATTAAATTTAACCATTGAACTAGCATTCTCACTATGGTCTAATATTAAATGTCACAGAAATTTTTTAAAATTTTTGTGAATTTTTGGAGTTGTCACAGTATCCCATATATTCATTAGATGAAAGACATCATACCAAACAATAATTTCATTTATGTAGACCACACAGGTCCATCACTTAGATATGTCAAGTTCATGCATCCTTTAAAAGTTTGTTAGGTTGTTATGTGGGTGAGGTGCTTTTGTATTCCACTTAGTTGGATCAGTTGCTTATCTGTGTTGGGTTCTTATATGTGTTAGTTATGTTCCATCTTTGTGAATAAAATATAACATTGTTAATTTAACATTGTATCATGCAATTGGATCGTGGTAAAAAACATTTTAAATGTACATTTTTGTCATTACGTAATATAGTAATTGTGCATTATTCTTAAATTTTATAACTAATATCTCCATGCAATCGTAAAATCTATCAAAATTTGGGAACATTACACATAGAAACATTCTTGGACACACGTGTATAATCACACTTAAAATACTGAACCATGAAGATCTCAAGAGCCTTGATATGAAATATTTTGTATATCATGAAAGTTATAATACAAAAATAGTAGGCCCTTATATGGCCTATCAATGTGCATGTATCAAAAACATATTTGACATACATGCAAACAAAAGTAGATCTATCCTAGACCATGCCCCTATACTCTAACTTCCTATTGTATAGAACAATACATATTTTTCCTCGACACACATATCAAAACTCTAACTTTATCTTGTTTTTTCCCGACCCTAATGCTTTTTTCCTCTGTCCATGATCACTGTGCATCTCTGGCGACTACAAATAAATGACAATATTTCTTGATCAGGTAACTAAAATAGTACACTCCAGCAATAATAAAGTTTGCAAATTTAAAATACGACTCAATTGTACATAAAAAAAACACTAACTACATCCATCCATGGTGTGGATGCCTCCGATGTCCTCCTCCTTCCAAAGATTCTCTCTGCAATGCTTATCTACGAATAAAAACAAAATATGTCAATTATCTCAACAATTATCAACATGTACATGAATGAGAAAGTAGTAATCAATTATGTAAAATAAGAACATATCATAGAAAAAAATTGTTCCTGGGAATGAGGCGGGGTTTCGACAGAAGCAAGAGGAGTTGTAGGTTGAACATCAACCTCGATCGCATCCACTAATGGACCAGGGTGTGGCTACATTAACCAAATGATAAAATAGTTAGACATCATGCGTGTCCATAGACAATACAAATCAACTGTACAATTACAAATATTCAACTAGATGTACCTTTGTGTGACTTATCCCTATTCTAGAAGAAGCATTGACTGCAGCATCAACAACCCCACTAAGGTTTGGTACGGATGACTCTACATCCTAATGTTGTAAACATGCAAAAATAACATTAACAAAAACTAGTTGTGAAGTGAATTCAAAGCTAACTAGAAACTGCCATTGGAAGTGTGTACATTACCATGGGATGAGTAGGTTAATCGTCATGGACACCTGCTCTTTTCAAGGAAGAGGGTCATATGGTGTAAACAACCCAATTATCTACATTTGGACTACGGGGAGATGCAAACCAAAGAGGAGGTGCAGGGATTTGTGATGATGTATGCAATCATAAAGTGTTACCATAGTTAGACATGGAGTTGAATGGATGGAATAATATGTACTAAAAAACTAACACGTTGCAATATACTTACCCCTTCCTGTGACATATCTCCCCCATGGGAGGGACCGCTTCCAACAATTTCTTGCCCCCCTTTAGATCCAGATAGCATTTGCAAGTTTAAAAATTATAATATTAGCAATCTATAAAGGAGTGTATAGTAAGAAATTTAAATAATTTGAACAAGATTCAGTCATTAACCATGTACTTACATTCTTCAAGTAATCATAAATTCCACCTGGGAGTATTTTGCAGAGATCAATGTCTCCAACATCTGGTTCTAAATGGGGTTCATGCAACTTCAAAAATTGTAAATATTAGACAATTTAAAATATTAATCAAGACTAACACATGCATTTACAAAAGGACACATGTTTAAATATTACCTCAATGTTGGTTATTTGGGCCTCGGATACAACCACATTAGGTGCACTACCACCCCCCTTAGAGGCATCAATCTCCTGCAAGCGTAAAAATTGCATATATTATGTATCTTTTAATATGTGTACACTATGGAAAAAATAAAAATTGAACAACAATAGAGTTTTAACAATGTTCTTACATGACCACCAGTCATCGTAGAGGTACCATGTCCTTGTCTAGGACCGTAAAAGGATTGACCACACATTGTGCACACATGTGGCTCTCTTTGATGCACATGGGATGTCAGTCTATCCCCACCACTATATAGTTCTCTACCACCAGAAAATGGTGGTTGTACCCCAATAGAGGAAGAAGGAGATGCCTAGTCAATAGTTGCCGTGTGTCAAGAAACCATCTCAGCTAGAGTTAGAACTTCCTCATGTGTTTGGGAAACCATATCATGTGCAGGAGGGATGTATACCCTCGGTAGTTGGGCTCGGGATGTAGGCATTTGTCGATTGGCATCTCTATGCCTAGAATTGGGTCAGTTTTGGGAATCCCCCTACCAACGCCCTGGAATAACAACATGACAAAACAGTTGACATGTTTCCCCATCACAAACTCTGCATACAACTTTTGGAGGAAGTAAAATGGTACTTACCTATTGTTGTCTGGGGGAATGTCCAAAAACATGTGCCATCTATCCATCCAATGGTCTCTAATGGGTGCAAAGGTGCACCACTCAATCGAAATATGTGTCCTAGTGCTCTCCGGAATGTCATCCGTCCCGGGCACTTTAAGCAATGTATAAATGTGATCTTTGGTTATTTTTATCTTCTTTATCTCATTGTAGCTCAAACCATCACCATATTCTTGTCTTTTTCTTTTCCTATAGGATGTGATGCTATACAAAGCATCATTCGATCTGTCGATCATATCAACAAGAGTTAGCAATGATTCTGACAAGGAGCGGTGGAGCTCATCTCCACCCCTCCAAGAAGAACCAATCTCTCTAAGATGCCCAATAACCCTAAATATCTCAACATTGTTGTCCATAGTAGCCACTGCAATCATAAATACAAAAAAATATCATTAGAAAAATAAACACATGATATAATCACATCTCTAAGCAATGAAAAGTGTAAAACTAATGTACGAAAAATAACAACATAAACTAAATCTATTATTTAATTTTTAAAATTGATATTGAATTTTACAGTAAAGAATAAACATTTAACATTTTTTCAATTTAAATTATGTCCTAAATTCAAGTATTAATTCCAATTTCCATATGCATGTGTACATAAAATGTCCTATGTGCATATGTTGATTGGGAATATCCTCTAAGCTTATTTTAAGGCTTGGATTATGAAGTTTCATCGAAATTGTGAGGTGCTGACTAATTCCCTTGAAGGACCTACTCCCAGATTGTGAGTAGAGGCAATGGCTAGAGCCTAGAATAGGCGGCATAATGTGCTATTGATGAATAAAATCCTAGTATAGGCAACGATTTTGTTAGATATGTAACTATTTATTGTAGACTGATGTTTTTTGGACTCCAAAGTGTATTTAGAAAATCTTTATTTATATGTAATTTGGGCCATGTATGGATTCCACTTGATGTTATTTTAGTTCTATGCACTCTTTATACATACCTATGAGAGACTAAATGCATAATTGTGTATAGTGGCTTTCATGGTTCCAAGGTTTCCATTGGATTCTATCATGTATGATAGTATCTGATTGGCATGTAATCAAACACATCAACCTCCCTATGTATATTGATGTTCGGAGAGCCTATTGTCGAACTTCGTTGTCTTGACCTTAACCAAAAAGTACCCTTCAATCAAGAGGAAATATTTGTTAAGCATGGGAAGCTTCTATACCTTATTTTAACACTTGGATTAGGAAGTTTCATCAAAACTATAAGGTGTTTATTGATGTTCTTGGAAAACCAACTTCGATATTTCGGATAGAGGCAAGGGATTTTCCATGTTTTTTATGTATTTTAGGGAAGATATGAATTCTTCTTGATCTATTTTTTAGTTGTATGCAAGCTTGCAATATAATTGACAAACTTTGCATATTTGTTAATTTTGGTTTGGATTCACAATGATGCTTGCAAATATACATATGCAAATAGTGAAGTTCATTTGTTGTTTATGAGTTAATTAGGGTTTTGGTTTACATTGGGCATGTAAATTACTTATGCAAAGTTGCAATGTGCTTGACAAACTTTCCATATTTGTGAATTTTGGTATGGATTCAAAAGGATGCTTTTGAATATGCATATGGAAATAGTGAAATTTATTTCTTTTTTTATTAGTTAATTGGAGTTTCGGTTTCCATTGGGGATTTGAATTTTGAGAATGAATTTTGGTAAATAGTCAAAATTATTTGGTTTTTATGATTAAATTGGGGTTTTGGTTACCATTGGCCATGTAAATTCCATTAGGGTTTTGGTTTTCATTGGCCATGTAAATTCCATTGGGGTTTTGGTTTCCATTGGTTTCCATTGGCCATATAAATTAAAATATTTTGGTTTAATTTCAAATTAGGAAAAAGAAAATAATGAATATAGGGAAAAAACATAAGAGGATTTGAGGAAAATACCTCACAAATAAGAGGTTGATCCCAAGGTGGAGTTTGATGGATTTTTCTCACCCAAAATGTGTTCTCCCTCACTTTTTTTGGTCCATCGAAGCTCCAATGAGCACAGTGTTGTGGCGAAAATGATAGTATTGGCCCATTTTAACCATAAAAGAAGTTTTAGTAAACGCAAGCTCATTTTTGCAATGTAAAACAGGAGCACGATTTGTATTAATAAAACAAGGGAACTTTTTTGTGTACTATCCTAATTGGCATGCATGTTGGAATCCTTGGGACTAGGCTTGGCAGGGTTGGGATTGCTTGGGATGATTTCTATTTTATGGATCAAGAGCGATTCACTTCATTCTACCATTGCATCTAAAAGGTCCCTCAACTTTATGCACTCACCCTTATTCTTATTGACAGTATAAGAATATTGACATAGTTTTAAAATATAAAACAATAAGTACGTGGAAGGCTCTCACCCCAGGGTGAGAACTCTACTTCGTTAAATTCGAATCAAAAGACACTACTTTTTTTTAAAGAGTTGTTTGATTAATTTGATAAATGTTTGGTTTATTTTGGTATATATATACTCCAAAATTAATTCTGTTATCAAACCGACCTGTTTTTATTATGTGTTGATATTTATTTTGATTTTATCAAGCTCACTAATTTTTTTGTATGTTCTCTTTTCGTTTTCTATATTCAAATTATTTTCTTTTATTTTTTATTTTTATTTGAATCAATTATAAGCATGGAAGGAGTTACACATCCCACCTAAGAATTACCTGACCTAATTCCATTTGTGGAGGCCAAATTCAAAATATGTAACTCTAGATCTAGCCTACACAAATTATTTATGTTATCCAGGGTGCATAGCAGATTTGTCAATTTGTTACGGAAACATTTAAATCAATCCATAATTCCTTCCCTTCTACCTTCCAGGATAACGTTATATAAATATATAGCTATGTTTTACCTGGTAAGACCAGGATACTATTTTATTCCATCAATATATCTTATGAGTAAGTGGCACAAATTCTTCCAAATATTATCTATAGTTACATATTTTAGCATAGTGAAGCGAAGGTTATCCCTTATCTAACTCATTAATTCAAACCTCTGCAAATATCTACCACCAAAAAATGATTCCATTAAGAAGTTATAGGAGGTCATTTTAAACAGAAACTCAAGCTTATTAAAGATGTGCATTGAACATATATTATGAAACTACAAAAATAACTTTAGCATCCACTACTTACCTTGTGCAATATATTTCTATTGTATAAAAAAATATAAAAAACATGATATACATTATTTCATCAACGCTTAGTCAATTTAGGGTATCGAGTGCGATGAGAGAAGTTCTAAATAATGAACCCTAACTCAATTTAGTTACATATATATAGCTCCCATGAAAGAAATAATACTAACTCAATTTACTATATATAACTACGATGAGAAAAGTTTGAAATAATCAACCCCAACTGAATTTACTCACATGTATATAATTGCGATTAAAGAATTCTGAAAAAGCTAGATGCTCCAATGATCTCTCAATCTCAATAAGCATCTCTCTTACAACACTGATATTTAATAAATCAAGAATTGCTTTCCTTCCTTGCATCCTTAATGAAGCTACCCTTTGTAACACACCATTTTTATATAAGAATTCTTTACATAACAAATATAGGTTAAATTCATCATTTTAGATAAAATATGGAGGGAAAAATAACTATTTGAAACCTCCATTAATAAAAATGGCGGCTAAGAAGCGTTTCCACATAATTTTGATAGGGGAATGTAGTCGTATTCTCATTTTAAACAAACTGAACATGAATTTTACTATAAATTGGGGCAAAGTAAATATTGAATAGAAATTTTACTAGAAATTGGAGCGAAGTAAAGATTGAATGGAAATTTTACTAGAAATTGGGGACGAAAGTAGGTTTTGAGGTAAATTTGAAAAGGCTAAGAATTATTATTTTTCTCTCCTTAATTAACAGGGAAGGGCTATATTTATTTTTTATTTGGTTAATAAATATGAAACAAATATATTAAATTAAAAAAAAAAACTTTCCATATTAATATTCGCCTAGTAAATATTTATAACCCCTTTAAATTTTCCCATGGGCTAAACTCTGCCCCTGAAATTATCCATGAATCAGATGCAATTAGGTTCCATTAATTTTTTTTGGGTATGATAATATGATTCAAAATAGGATATAGGAGCTAAGGGAATCCTCACAATTTGAGATTACTCACAAAATATGCAGAAACCAATAGAAAGAGTAAAATTAACACATAGAAATGGTGTAAATGACATAGTTTATTATTACTATCCAACATGTAAATATATATGGAACATTTTTATATTACAATAGGAATAAATTGTTAGCCTTTGGAGGAAATTTGGACGCATACATGTGGCAGGCTTAGATTGGACCTCAAAACCCCCCTAGATGGACTAATGATCTCCCAAACCACCTCAAACGGTCATGAATGATAGTGTGAACGTGGCTAGATCATTCTAGGACATATCTGGGGGTAGGATAGGTGTGGTGGAGTGCATGGATAATTGGGAGTGGTTCTAGGTAGCAATAAATGGTCCAAAAGAGTTAAAACCCACCCAAATACATGCATGGGAGCCTCTAGTCAACCATTTTCCCTGATTTAAGGGATGTGGAGCACACCAACGATTAAGAATTCATTAATTAGGGAACATGTGTAACCATAATGATCAAATGAGGGTGCTTTAGTGCATTTATGAGTCCAAAACACCAAAAGGACCAAGGTTGACCAACCCAACCAAGTTTTGGACCATATAACATAAGAATGAGACTAATGAAAATGTGACCTAGGTGTATGACCATGGTACTAAGGTGGAATACTTCTCTAACACCCCCCTTAATCCTGAATTAGTATAATTAAATCACATTATTGATGCCTTGGAAACTAAGGCTCAATTCACCTCTTACAAAAATTTATGTGTCCATATAACCAAGGTAAGGAGGAAAACCTCATGGGAACAAAACCTCCCCTCTAAAATGGACATGGAGAAAAATATTAAAGTGAATATCAATAATCACCATGTTTCATCCACTCCAATAAGGGATCCAAGATAGGTGAATGTCTTCTCTATGAATCTCTTGGTGAAGATGTCAAGAATTTTCTCTGCAGATGGAAAATATTGCAATGATATCACCTCCTCCTGCACCAAGCTCTTGATGTAGTGCATGTGTATCTCAAAGTTCTTGGTCCTATGTCCCTACACTAGATCAGTGGAAATCTTGATTGCACTTTGATTACCACACCAAATGACTCTGGGTGAATCAAATGGAAACCAAAACACCCCAATAATACCTTGAAACCACGCACATTGTGTAGTTGTGTTCACTGCTCCTCTGTACTCGGTCTCATCTAAAGAAATGGATATAGTGTGATATTTATTTCTTGAACAGCACATGGAACCATGTGAAGGCATGAATACATAACCTTAAGTGTACTTTCTGTCAATGGAATCTCCATCCCAATAAGAATCAGTAAATCCAACTAGTTCTAGTGGAGAACCAGAAACATAGTGTACCCCAAAGTGTTTGGTTCCTTGCACATAATGCTAGATTATTTTTGCATCCTTCCAATGGATCTCATTAGGATCATGTATATATCTTGCAACAAAACCCACATAATATTCCAAATCAGGTCGAGAGTTTGTAAAGTGATTCTTATTAAAGTGATTTTTTCCATCTTGGGTAAAGTGATTCTTATTAATATGTCTGAGGATGAGATCCAATCATCATAAATCATCTCTCTGAAATATTCAATTCATAAGTAGAGAAGGCATTGTGAAATTGAGATCTAGTCTTCGTAGAGTCTAGTGGATATCCAACAAGATTCCCAGCTACTTGAATGATTTTCTCATCCTACATGATCTGAATGGGTGAGTCATGATATGAATTAATGTCATAATAATATTCATCAATATCATAATCAGAAAAATCATAGGAAGTATCATCATTTACATCATCATGGGGTGGAGGATTTGAGCATTCTCCTTGAGCTAGTGTGATCTCGTGCATGGGATCTTCTTCGAACCGTACACTCCTTTAAATGAATGCTTTTTTAGACGAGCTATAAAATAGCTTGTATCCATTTTCATATTCAACATATCCAACCATAATGGACTCCTTTATTTGAGGTTGCAAGGCATTTATTTTCTTGGGAGGAATCTTATCCCAAGCCTTTGAGCCAAAAAACCTGAAATGAGAAACATTGGGCTTGTGACCACTCCAAGCCTCACTATGGAGTTTTGTCATCCAATTATTTGTGTGGAGATATGTTCTAAACATATGAAACGGAGTTGATAGATTCATCCCATAGATTAGGATTCGAATTCTTTTATTCCACCATGCATGTTGACATAGCCTTGAGATCTTTGTTCTTGCGCTCTACAACACCATTTTGCTATGGTGTCTAGGGAATAGAATGTTGCATTTGGATGCCACATTCTTAACAACGTTTCTAAAAATTATTATTGACATACTCCTTACCATTTCCAGTACTAAGAACCTTGATATTTTTCCCACATTCATTCTCAACTAAGGCTTTGTATACTTGAAAGTCTCAAAAACCTCATATTTTAGCTTGAGAAAATACACCCAACAGTACCTTGAGAAATCATCTATGAAAGTCAACACATACCTTGAATTCCAATATGAGGGTGTGGGAAGAGGCCCTATGAGATATTAATGGATCAGATGAAGCACTTGGACACCCATCCTTGCCCTTCCTTTCTCATATATGTGCTCAACATGTTTTCCCACTACACACCCTTTGCATGTGCCATTGGAAAACTAGATGGTAGGAGGCCCTTCAACCATGTTTTCCATGGTTAGTGCTTGGAGGTACTTGTAGTTGACATGAACATATATCTGATAGCACAACTTTATTGTCTCATTGGTATGTGACAAGAGCGCATTCCCTTGGTAGTATAGAAGTAAGTGAGAGAATTTGTACTTTCTCGAATCAAGGTCAGCAAAACTCACTGCAACAACTTGGTCTGTAGAGATTTCTGATATCTCCACATAATTTTTAGTAAATGTTACTCAATTGGTTTTACCAGCATGTATCATTTGATAGACAGAGAGTAGGTCCACTGCTAGATCAGGTACAAAAAACACATTGTTGAAGTACCCATCTTCAATATTAATCCTGCCAATCCCTCTGGCTTGGATTTATGAATCATCACCCATTTGGATGAATGGAACACTATAAGGATGTACGGATGATAAGGAATCATGTGTGGAGGCCATTTTCCTAGAGGCATCTGAATCTATGATGAAGGATGAAGAGCTTGAATACCCAGCAAACAAATCATGGCATCTTTCCTTGTTCTCTAAGCTTGAACCTCCCTCTTTCTTCCTTGCGCCTTCTGGCAGTGGGATGTTGTTATTCTCAAGGAGTTGCGCCATCATGTCAATGGTTTTCTTCATGCATGCACTCTCTAGATTCCAAACTTTGTGACAATAAGTGCATTTTTTGTTCGCTTGCTTCTTATTCTCTTTGTCTTTGCTAGGATTTGAAACCCCATCTGAAGATTTGGGCTTCTCCTACTTCTTCTTCTGTTGTTGCTTCGAATATATGGATTTTTTCTTGCCTTTGGATGGATTTGATGGTACCCATTTGCACCAACTTGTATTTTTCTTGAGTCAGTGACTACATGAAGTCTATCAGTGAAGGAATCCTCCAATTTCAAGCTATGATCTTGCTTGAGTGGAACGTTGACACAAACATTGAATACTCTAGCCCTAGCTTCAGAAAAATGTACAATATCAACTTCTCCTCTTTCTTTTGAACGCCACATTGTTTCAACTGAATCACCAATGATTTGAACTTTGTGAAGAAGTCTTGTACTGTCTCAAAGTGAGTTGGTCTCAATGATATCAACTCATTTTTGAGTTGCCAATGTCTCATCTCATCACTATTCCCAAACAATAACTCGATATTGATCCATACTTCATTGGGTGTTGTCAAACTATCTACATGGAAGAGAATATCCCTCTAAATATTGGGACAAAGCATCATGAATGCCTCATCTAGTCTATTGAAGTACTTCGATGTTTCCACAACAAATTTGGGATCGGTCTTAGTTCCCATGGTGAATCTATAGAGGAATTTCAACCTCAGTTGGATCACCATTTAGACATTCCATTAGAAATAGTTGAATGGGTTAAGCAATACATGAGTTTTCTCCATTCCTTCTTGAACACTGAGTGACAAAAACATTGGATGAACCTGCAATGCAAACACTCAATTTTTTCTGGAAAATAAACTAAACAACAACTCAAATGCTCTGGTTTTGATTTGCAGCTCCAAAGAACTATGATACCATGTGAAAATATGATTCATAGAAGGATATAGGAGCTAAGGGAATCCTCACAATTCAATATTATTAAAAAATAATGCATAAAAAATTGAAATAGTGAAATTAACACATAGAAATGGTGTACATAACAGAGTTTATTATGATTGTCCAACATGTAAATATGTGTGGAACATGTTTATATTACAATAGGGACAAATCATTATCCTTTGGAGGCAATTTGGATGCATACATGTGGCAGGCTTAAATTGGACCTCAAAACCCCCCGATGTAGACAAATGAGCTTCCAATCCACCTCAAATGGTCATGAATTCTAGTACGAACATGGATGGAGTAGGATAGGTCATAAACGAGGGTATTCTAGATATGGTGGAGTACAAGTGTGAGTGGTAGTGGCTCTCGGCAAAAATAAATGGTCCAAAATAGTAAAAACCACCCAAATACATGCATGGGCACCTCTAGTCAACTAGTTTCCCTTATTTAAGGGATGGGCATCAAGGAATCAGAAATCATTAATAAGGGCACATGTGTAACCATAATGATCAAATGAAGGATCTTGGGTGCATTTATGAGTCCAAAACACAAAAAGGACCAAGGTTGACCAACACAACCTTGTTTTGGACCATATAACATAAGCATGAGATGAATGAAAATGTGTACTAGGTGTATGACCATGGTACTAAGGTGGAATAATTCTCTAACGTTTGAGACACTCAAATTCCAATAGAGAAATTTAGGTGACATTAAGGTAATTTACCCCTCATTAGGATTAATCAAGATCCAAAAGTGCCATGATTACGATCATTTAGGTGCCACTAAGATAAATCAAGATCCAAAAGTACTATCACATGAATCATGATCATTGAAATTGACATTGATATATATGACGTTATGTGAGACATTTTCGGAACTTAATTCCTAGATTTAAACCTAGTGCAATTCCTAGCGTGGTTCCTTTGGAAATTTCTGGCATTATCCCAGACGCTATACCTGGTGCTATGTTAGATGTTTTCTAGGCACAATTCCTGGCTCTATACTTGGCGCTATGTTAGATGTTTTTACCGTCGAAATCATGGCACAATTCCTATTTCTAACCCTCGATTAATATATGGTTCTATACTATTCAGGACGTCTTTTAGGCTATTTTGGGTGTTCTATGGGATGCTTTTTTGGATGCTAATTGGGACGTTAATTGGGATTCTAATTAAAATGATCATCGTGATGCTAATTGGGACGCTGATTAGGACATTAACTGGGATTCTAATTAGCATCCAAAATCGCACCAACTTTTAAAAAGGGACATTAATTGGGATGTTAATTGGGAAGATAATTGGGACTCTAATTGGGATGCTAATTGGGACACTAATTGGGAAGTTAATTGGGATGCTAATTGTTGTCCAAAATAGCACTAGATTTTAAAAATGGATGAAAATAACGCCATTAAAACTGCCATCGTATGGAAAAGCATCCACTTTGTCCAACAAATGATGAAAAATACACTAAAAATTATAGTGTACACTAAAAAGGAATCTAAAATATATGTTAATCTCAGGGTTTTGTTTTAGTGCACTTTTCCTTCACACAAGGTGTGTTAGTAAATCACTTTTCCTTAACTCAGGGTGTGTCAATGCCATACTTTTTCTTAACAAAGGGTGTGTCAGTGATCCAAAGAAAAAAAAAACTATGTTGATATGTTCTCATGTCAATCACAACATCAATAACATCATATCTATGTGTGTGTGTGTGTGTGTGTGTGTGTGATTTCCACTTTTTGAAAATGCTTACAAAACATAATCACAAAGAGTGGATTAGGCCGTGCGCTTTGATACCATGATAAAGTTTAACAAATAGAGATGAAGTAGAAATGACGAAACACTCAATGGGAAGATTGATTTCCTTCTCATTATTAACCAACATCATATATAGGATTACATTGCTAGTAATACCATGGGGCATTACCATGTGATAAAAAATACGATGGGTCAATAATTCTAGATAAGCTGACCAAAACAACTAATCAACTAACCAACTAATTAATGCACTATTGAATGATAGTGGACCAATGAGATGGGAAGTTAATTGGGATGCCAATTGTTGTCCAAAATAGCACTAGCTTTTAAAAAGGGATGAAAATAACGCCATTAAAACTGCCATCCTATGGAAAAGCATCCACTTTGTCCAACAAATGATGAAAAATACACTAAAATTGATAGTGTACACTAAAAAGGAATCTAAAATATATGTTAATCTCAGGGTTTTGTTTTAGTGCACTTTTCCTTCACACAAGGTGTGTTAGTAAATCACTTTTCCTTAACTCAGGGTGTGTCAATGCCATACTTTTTCTTAACAAAGGGTGTGTCAGTGATCCAAAGAAAAAAAACTATGTTGATGTGTTCTCATGTCAATCACAACATCAATAACATCATATCTATGTGTGTGTGTGTGTGTGTGATTTCCACTTTTTGAAAATGCGTACAAAACATAATCACAAAGAGTGGATTAGGCCGTGCGCTTTGATACCATGATAAAGTTTAACAAATAGAGATGACGTAGAAATGACGGAACACTCAATCGGAATATTGATTTCCTTCTCATTATTAACCAACATCATATATAGGATTACATTGCTAGTAATACCATGGGGCATTACCATGTGATAAAAAATATGAGGGGTCAATAATTCTAGATAAGCTGACCAAAACAACTAATCAACTAACCAACTAATTAATGCACTATTGAATGATAGTGGACCAATGAGATTAAAATGATTAACATTGATTACATTGCATTTTCAAGACAAATTAGGCAAGGTGAAAGAAGCAAGTGACTGATCTATGGTGTCAAATACAAAATCAAATTTCTTGAAGACCTGATCGTAGCTCTGCTTAGTATAATTGATGACAAGATCTACCTGGATGTTTTTCACGAAGTCAAGTATACCATTTCTAGCATTAGAAACAAATCTGGAAGTACCATAGACATGCATCACGAGATGAATGGTCGGGTTATCTACTCTATGTTGCAAGAAATGTAACTTCAAAATATATTTTGTATTTTATTTTATTCCTCCTTAAGTTATTGAAGGAGAGAGAGGAGGCTAAGGTTAGGTGTAAATGGATGAGTAGGGGAGTGAGAGAGACTAGGAGATGGATTTAGTAAGAGTTAAGGGGGAGATGGGGGGAGATAGGGGGGCATTATGGCTTTGGAGAGGAACATAGAGTGATTATGGACAAAGGGGGGTATATGTGAGTAGCTTTGTTGTTTGGGTTAGAGAGAGAGAGATATTCGAAAGTGGTAAGTAGTTAGAGGTAGAGAGAGGGGGATTGGTAAGTAATTATAGGTAGAGAGAGAGGGGGGTCTTAAGGGTTTAGAGGCAGGGAAAAATTTAAGGATACATAATTTTCTCAAAATGTAAAAACCTTGGTGAATCTTACTAATTGTTAAATTTGCAACCTTAAAATGTTTAGCAATTCTTTTTAAATATTAAAATTTCCAAGGACTTCATATAACTTTTGGATAATTTGATGAATTTTAGAGAATAAAAAAAGTATCTCATAGAATTTGGGTGAATCAAATTTTCAAAAAGGAAAATTAACAAATCTTTTTTTGGAAAAAATGGGTGAAAATATACCATGGGATAAAATTCACCCCTAAACTTTTCCTTTGTTAGAGGTTAGGGGTTATTAAGTGTTAGGGAGAGGAAGGGAAAAGATAAGGGGTGGGGGGGTGGGGGTTAGGCGTAGGTGGAGGATTAGGGGAGTGATAGACATTGATAGAGGGGGTTAGTAAGAGTTAGGAGAAAGAGTGGGCATGGGATTGGGGGGTTAAAGGTTTGGGGAGTAGGGCTATTAGAGAGAAAGAGGGTATAGGTGAGGAGGGTGAGTATTTAGGTTGGAAAGAGAGATAAACTTAAAGGGAGAGACAATGGGGGGTGGTAAGGGGTTAAAGGTAGAGAGAGCGGAGGGATTTTAAGGGGTGAGAAATAGAGATTGAGGAAGGGGGGGATGTTAAGGGGTTAGAGGTAGAGACATATGGGAATGTTAGGAGATTAGGGGTAAGTAGAGAAGGGGAGAAACACAGTGAGCTAAGGCGTTAGTAAGGGTTAGAAAGAGTATGTCAAATATGGAGAGAAATAGAAAGGAGGAATATTAGTGGTAAGGGAAAGCATAGGGATGTATATGTCCGTGTCTGAGAGAGGGAGAGAGGGAGAATACCAATGGGGAAATGTTGTCTTAGGAGATTGACGGGGAGAGAGACAAAGGGTTGAGGGTTAGATGTAGGTGGAGGATTAGGGTAGTGAGGAAGAGTGAGAGAAAGAGATATTGAGAGAGAGTAAAGGGTGTGATTGTAGGGAAGGGAGAGGAAGTGTTTATGGGTAGAGAGAGGGGGGTTTCTTTTCTATGAGATTAGGGGAAAGAGAGAGTAATAGTTGTATGAATGGGGTTTAGACGATATGGGTTTAGAGAGATTTAAAGAAGTTATAGAAAGGAGAAAATCAGTGAGAGAGAGAGAGTACATACGGGGGTAGTAAGGGTTTCAGGGAGAGACATGGCTAGGTGGAGGAGTGTAAGAGAGAGAGTGAGAGAGCGTCAACATGATTTTGGGTAGGAGGGGAGTGAGAGAAAGAGGACAATGGGGTTAGGGGAGAATTAAGAGGGTTTGTATTAGGTGTATTAGGAAAAAGGGGTGTTAGTTTGTTGGCGGGTGTTTAGGGTTAAGGGGGGGCTATGTTAGGTGGTTGTGGGGTTCTTTGGGGGTTGCAGAGGGGGTGTATTAGGGGGTTTGGGTGGGTTATCATTTTTTTTAATAAACATGTATGCAGTTATTGATTCTAACATGCATAAATGTTTCATTTTCATGAGAATAAAATTTGAATTTGAATTTGAGTTTTTTAGCACTAAACTCAAATCTCCACACATAATGCCACGACCTCTTTGTGCCTAGGTTTCTTCTTTGGGTTTTGTTTTGGATTTACCAAGACTATGGAATATAATGTGGTAATCCATGGGTAATTGAGCATTACATCCAATTTTTCAGTATGTCAGTGTTTAGTTGTTGGTTACAATACGCTACACACCATCATTTTTTATGAAATTTTAGAAACAAATAGTGTTTTTTCAGCAAATTCTAAATATGTAACTATTAAAAAGAATATATATATATATATATATAT
>LPNX010944316.1:78857-105510 GCA_001517045.1 Pseudotsuga menziesii
CATAACTCTTCATTTTCCCAACCATTTTGAAAAAAACATGTATGATGTACTAAAGGAGACTAACATCTACATGCTCAACAAATTATTTCATGATCATCTTGTTGATGTATTTGTAACTTCGGAATGTATTCACCTATGTATCTCATGTATTGTAACCCGATGTTTATTCTGGGATGTTTCTATTATGTATTTGAGTCATGTTGTCATGCCCCGCTGTTCCGATTGGGAGGATCAATAATGTAAACAAGTCATGTCAAGTCATTGGTAAAGACCCCACAGTTTCGGGGCACTAGGGTTATTATAAACTCATAGAGATGTAGGCTCTAGTAAGTAATTGTTAAGTTGGGCCGACATGATTGAGTGCACTTCAAGTGAACGGAAGAATATAAATAGAGAGTGAGAGTCTCTCTATTTATCACTTGTGACACACATCATTCACTCAGTCAAGTGTGGCGCATTAGTAAGGAAGGAAATACTGGGACTAGATAGAAGAAGAAGACTACTGCTTTGGGGCTTTTACTGTTTTGGTGCTGATTCTATCTCTGAGGAAGTTGCGTGGTTTTCTCCTTTATGGTTTCCCTGAGGAAAACTCTTTGTGTCTCTTGTCTCTTCTGATGTGCTTGTGTTTGATTGTTGTACTTGTTATTATCTCAGTAAATATCCTAATATAATGCTTGCTTAATGTTGAAAAACTAACATGGTATTAGAGCTAACCTGAGAAGAAGACACTGTGCAGCTGCGGGAACTAGGGATTCCTAGTTTGTGGAACTTCCTCCACATATTTTCAGTAAAAGTAAGGTGGAACAAATATCCTCCTTAGGGCGCATCTTTCTATCGAAACAGAATCCAATTCTGAGGTTTCTCAGTTTTGGACCTGTCACTAGGGTCAGAAATTAGGGATTTTTACAGAAGAGGAATTTTTCAGTGAGCCTAGGCCTGGATTGATCTCCTCCCCAAAATAGAAGTTAGGAACAAATTTCAAGGCATTTGGGTGGACAGAACTCCGGAAAAGCAAAACCCTAGTTTGCTCCTGAACCAGCTCTGCAGGATTTCAGCTCAAGTTTCAGATCCGACATCTTGAACCTGGTAAGATATAAAAGCTTTTGTATTTCCATTTGAGGTTCTCATTTAAGATGTCTCATCATACCAAGCTTGATGAAAAACTTGAGGGAGCTAATAACTTCCGAGCCTGGAAGTATAGGATCTCCCTGGTCCTGGAAGAGAATGAATTAGACTCCTATATTCATGAGGAGGTTCCAGTTCCAGAGGGAGATGAGGCAAAGGCCTTACATAAGAAGAATATGGTTATGGAAAAGAGGATCATTTCTGATTCTATCAAGGATCACCTTATTCCACAGGTGTCCTCTCTCAAGACACCTAAAGCTATGTTTGATGCCCTAACCAAATTGTTTGAAGGAAAGAACATCAATCGGACGATGACCCTGAGGAACCAATTGAAGAATGTGAAGATCCATAATGTAGAAACTATCCAGTCTTATTTCACAAGAGTTTCTCAAATCAAAGAACAACTAGAAGCTGTTGATGAAGAAGTGGAAAATGCAGAGATTGTGATGACTACTTTGAATGGCCTCCCTAGGTCATGGGATGCTTTTATCCAAGGAATCTATGCTAGAAAGAAGTTAATCAAATTTAGCAGACTATGGGAAGAATGTTCTCAAGAAGAAGCTCGAATAGAAGCCCGAGAAGAGAATATGGGAAATGAAGATCAAGCCCTCACAGTACACTCCAAGAAGGGAAGAAGAAATCCTCATTTCACCAAAGGTAAGAGCTCTCATCCTAAAAGGGATCTATCTAGATTGAGATGTTATACATGTGATAAAAGAGGACACTTTGCAAAAGACTGTCCTAAGAACAAGACTCACTATCATAAGAAGAAGGGGAACAAAAGAAGGCATCATGCTCATGCTGCAGAGGATGATGAACCATCCAAGAAGAGATCTAGATATGAAAGTGAAGATTCTTCAAGCGAGGATGAATATGTTCTGATATCAGCTCTCACAGGTAACATTCCTCATGGTAGTGATGATTGGCTTATAGACAGTGGGGCTTCCAAACATATGACGGGATTCAAGGAATCTTTTGTAAGACTGTCAGAACATGAATCACCTCACAAGGTGAAACTAGGAGATGACTACCAATATCCAATAAAAGGTAGTGGGGAATCTTCATACAAGCTAGACTCTGGTAAGTCTCTAACAATGAAAGAAGTATTGTTTGTTCCAGGACTCAAGAAGAACCTTCTATCCATCTCAGCATTGGATGCAAAAGGAATGCAGGTTGCATTCATAGATGGTCAAGTCATTATGTGGCCAAAAGGAAAGACAATCGATGATGCGGTAGTGATTGGAGAACAAAAAGGAGGCTTGTACAAATTGAAGGGCCATCTAGAACAAGACTTGATCCATGACACGGTAGAGCCAAATGAACTTTGGCATAGAAGGCTTGCACATGTGCATTACAGAGCACTACCTATTGCAAGCAAAGCTGTTGAAGGTCTTCCAGAATTCCAAGAAAAACATGATGGTGTCTGCAAAGGATGCGCGAAAGGAAAGAATACAAAGAAGACATTTCCCAGCAGCGAAAGTAAAGCCAAAAGCATTCTAGAAATCATCCACTCCGATGTGTGCGGTCCTATGTCATCAAACTCATTAAGCGGGTATGCATACTATGTTTCTTTTATTGATGATTTCTCTAGAAAGACATGGATTTACTTTATGAAGAACAAAGATGAAGTATTCAACAAATTCAAGGAATTCAAAGCCTTGATCGAAAAACATATTGAAAAGAAGATCAAGACCATTCGATCAGATAATGGTGGAGAATTCACTTCGAATGAATTCAAAGAGCTATGTAAAGAATCGGGGATTAAGAGGGAGTTGTCTACTCCTTATAATCCACAACAGAATGGGATTGCGGAGCGGAAGAATAGAACTATCATGGAAGCTGCAAGAGCCATGCTTCATGATCAAGATCTACCTATGCATCTTTGGGCTGAAGCGGCTAGAACAGCGGTGTATGTACAGAACCGTACTCCACATAGAGTACTCAAGAACAAGACTCCTGAAGAAGTCTTCTCCGGCAAGAAACCAGAAGTCAACCATCTCAGAATATTCGGTTGTCCCGTGTACATACACATTCCAAAAGAAAAGAGAACAAAATTAGATCCTTCAAGAAAGAAGGGCATATTTGTGGGATACTCTGAAAGCTCGAAGGCTTACAGAATCTATTTCCTAGGATACACGAAGATTGACGTCAGCAGGGATGTGACATTTGATGAAGACACAGCTTACAACAAATCCAGAAAGAGACCTACTGAAGAACATGAAGAAGCAGAAGCAGAAGCACCCATAATTCATGATACAATCATGAATGAAGGAGCTCAAGAAGAAGATCGAGAGTTCGAATAACCACAAAGACCTGTAGATCCACCTCTGGAGAAGAATCCTCATAAGAGGAAACCTGCTTGGGTACGTGAACTTATCCAAGGTGCGGAAAGATATGGGGCTCCAAAAGAGAATCACAGAGAAAGAAAGAGGACCAGATCTAATTCCGGGTATGTAGCTTTACTATGTGATTTCATCGATAAAGAACCTTCCAGTTATGTAGAAGCAGTAGAACAAAAAGAATGGAAGGATGCTATGATCGAAGAATATCAATCGATCATGAAGAATGATGTTTGGAATGTTGTCCCAAGACTAGAAGGGAAGTCAGTTGTAACTTCCAAATGGATCTATAAGATCAAGCATGCTACAGATGGTAGCATTGAAAAGTATAAGGCAAGATTTGTAGCTAGAGGATTCTCTCAAAAAGAGGGAGTAGACTATGAAGAAACCTTTGCACCTGTAGCCAGATACACTTCCATCAGATCAGTACTTGCCCTAGTTGCAGTGATGAAATGGAAGATACACCAGATGGATGTCAAGACTGCCTTCTTGAATGGTGTAGTAGAAGAGGAAGTATATGTAGAGCAGCCACTCGGTTTTGAGACACATGATAGAGAGTCTCATGTATGCAGATTGAAGAAAGACATGTATGGTTTGAAACAGGCACCCAGGACCTGGTATGGTAGAATTGATAGCTTTCTATCCAGTTTGGGCTTTACCAAGAGTAAAGCAGATTCCAACCTTTACTACAAGGTTGAAGATGGCAACCCATCGATGCTCCTACTGTATGTAGATGATCTATTTGTGACAGGTACAAATGGGTTGATTGCTGATATGAAGAGAGAGCTTGTTGTTGAGTTCGAAATGAAGGACTTGGGGATGATGCATTACTTTCTAGGTATGGAGGTGTGGCAGAGTACATATGGAATCTTCCTTAGACAAGGGAAGTATGCAGTAGAGATCATGAAGAGGTTTGGGATGATGGACTGGAAAGCTATGGCCACACCTATGGCATCGAACCTGAAGCTATTGAGTGATGCTTCATCAGAGTCGGTTGATGCTACGATGTATCGTCAGATGATTGGGTCATTGATGTACCTAACGAACACGAGACCAGACATTTTCTTTGCTGTGAACACCTTGAGCCAGTACTTGACAGATCCGAGAAGTGTTGACTTGACTACTGCAAAGCATATTCTGAGGTACCTGAAGGGTACAATTGATTATGGGCTCAAGTAAGATGTGAATCAGAAGATTAACCTAGAGGGTTATGTTGATGCAGATTGGGCAGGAAGTGCCATCGACAGGAAGAGTACTTCAGGATGTTGCTTCAGTATGGGATCAGGTGTGATCTCTTGGTTTAGCAGGAAGCAATCCTGTGTGGCACTGAGTACAGCTGAAGCAGAGTATGTCGCAGCTTGTTCAGCTAGTTGTGAGGCAGTATGGCTGCGGAAGCTACTGTCTGATATATTTGATCTCCAGTTGGATGCTACTTGTATACATTGTGACAACCAGAGTTGCGTGAAGTTGTCAGAGAATCCAGTGTTCCATGACAAGTCGAAGCATATCGAGATCAAGTATCACTATATCACGGATATGGTGCAGAGAGGAGCAGTGAAGCTCCTGTATGTTGCGACAGAGGAATAGATAGCTGATGCATTAACGAAGCCATTGGCTAGGCTGAAGTTCGAGTACTTCAGAGAGAGACTTGGTGTTCTCCAAATCGAGGTCTCCTCCAAGAGAAAGTGATGAGACCCATAGCCATTCTGACATGGTGAGAGGATTGGTTCCTTCCATGGTCAGATGTAAGGGCTGAGCCATTCTGTCATGGTGAGAGGATTGGTTCCTTCCATGGTCAGATGTAAGGGCTGAGCCATTCTGTCATGGTGAGAGGATTGGTTCCTTCCATGTCAGATGTGAGTGCTAAGCCATTCTGATATGACTGTAGGATTAGTTCCTACATGATCAGATATAAGGGCTATTTCCATTCTTGGAATGGAGCTGCCTGGTGAGGTACCAGGAAAACTCAGTTTATGACTGAGGGTCATTCTGATATGACCGTGAGATTTGTTCTCACATGATCAGATATGAGTGCATGGCCATTCTGATGTGATAGAGGGATGTGTTCCCACTTGATCAGATGTAAGGGCTGAATCCATTCTTTCATGGCTAAAGGATTAGGTTGCTCCCATGTCAGATATGAGTGCTAATCCATTCTGACTTAGTGTCAGATATAAGGGCTACCGCCATTATTTGAATGGAGCTACCTGGTGAGGTCCATTTCACAGATGATAGTAGTTTGAGTTCCTATCATGCTGGTGACTATAAGTGTTGTGCCTTTTCACATATGGTAGTAGTTTGAGTTCGTACCATGCTGGTGATTGTAAGTGCTGAGCCTTTCCACAGATGGTAGTAGTTTGAGTTCGTACCATGCTGGTGGATGTGAGTGATGTGCCTTTCCATAGATGATAGTAGTTTGAGTTCCTATCATGCTGATGGTTGTAAGTGCTGAGCCATTTCACAGATGATAGTAGTTTGAGTTCCTATCATGCTGGTGACTATAAGTGCTGTGCCTTTTCATAGATGGTAGTAGTTTGAGTTCGTACCATGCTGGTGATTGTAAGTGCTGATCCTTTCCACAGATGGTAGTAGTTTGAGTTCGTACCATGCTGGTGGATGTGAGTGTTGTGCCTTTCCACAGATGATAGTAGTTTGAGTTCCTATCATGCTGATGGTTGTAAGTGCTGAGCCATTTCACAGATGATAGTAGTTTGAGTTCCTATCATGCTGTTGAATGTGAGTGCTGGGCCTTTCTGATATGATTATAGGATTGGTTCCTACATGATTAGATGTGAGTGTTGGGCGTGCCTTTCTAACGAGTAGGTCATATGTAAGTGCTGGGAGAATACCTACATGATGGGTAGGCCTACAACCAGCATGAAAAAGGGCTGGCTCTATAGAACTTCCTGTGACGAGAAGAATCGTGAGATAGCACCAGTGATGATCCAGATCCAGCAGTGATGATCCATATCAAGTGATGATCCAGATCCAGTCTAGTGATGTTGATCCAAATCAAGAGATGATCCAGATCCAGTGATGATGTTCCATGATGATCCAGATCGAGAGATGATCCAGATCCGATGAAGATGACTTGAAGACTCAAAAGACTCAAGATGCAGATGACGAGATGATCCAGTTGATACAGAGAAGAAGACCAGTGCTGAAAATTGTGTCGAAAGAATACCTTCCTAGTTAAGAGGGAGTGTTGATGTATTTGTAACTTCAGAATGTATTCACCTATGTATCTCATGTATTGTAACCCGGTGTTTATTCCAGGATGTTTCTATTATGTATTTGAGTCATGTTTTCATGCCCCGATGTTCCGATCAGGAGGATCAATAATGTAAACAAGTCATGTCAAGTCATTGGTAAAGACCCCACATTTTCGGGGCACTAGGTTTATTATACACTCATAGAGATGTAGGCTCTACTAAGTAATTGTTAAGTTGGGCCGACATGATTGAGTGCACTTCAAGTGAACGGAAGAATATAAATAGAGAGGAGAATCTCTCTATTTATCACTTGTGACACACATCATTCACTCACTCAAGTGTGGCGCATTAGTAAGGAAGGAAATACTGGGACTAGACAGAAGAAGAAGACTACTGCTTTGGGGCTTTTACTGTTTTGGTGCTGATTCTATCTCTGAGGAAGTTGCGGGGTTTTCTCCTTTATGGTTTCCCTGAGGAAAACTCTTTGTGTCTCTTATCTCTTGTGATGTGCTTGTGTTTGATTGATGTACTTGTTCTTCTCTCAGTAAAGATCCTAATATAATGCTTGCTTAATGTTGAAAAACTAACACATCCAATTAATACCTTCAAAGGCTTCACCCACACTTGGAGTACTATTTTTGAGGTTCGATCACTTAGATTAAATAAATAAAAATCAATAGCATTGCACTAGTACTAGTTGTTCTTGATATGTCTACCAGCTTTCGTAAGTTGATGCCGTCATTTGTCCACTCAAGGGTTGCACCCGCAAAATCATATACCTTATAATTTCCTCCCAAAAAAAATGTGTGTTAAAAAAATCAAAATTTAGATATTTAAGAACATTTTCAGTAGAAAATAAAATATATGTTTGGAAACGTCATTCAATTTCCTACATCTCATCGTTTTAACTCATCGCAAGATTTAGTGTGTATGTGTCTCAAAATATACATGTCAGTTGAGGGATTCCTATTCTTTCAATTTTCTATTGCATCTAACATGTCAAAAGAGACCATCATTGACTTCCACACACCTAAATGGTAATAAAAGAGGACACCCTTCGAATATTAATAACATCAATTTTTTAGCTAATTTTAAAGAAAGTTATTGTGGTATTATAAAACTAATAATACATAAACCTGAGGGCTATCTTAGTTAGTTGATGCTTTCAATTCAAAGACCAAAATAGTCGAGGTCAAAGGTTCAATTATTAGATAATTTTGAGTTTAAGCTCCCAAACTAGAGCCGACAGGGTGTTTCCCCTTTGGGTTCTCCCTGAGAATTATTCCTGTGTATGAAGTGTGTTTAAGAAAATTTATTACACGGAAGCTAAGCACACTAAAATTTAAAAATTTATTATAGGGAAGCTAACCACATTAAAAAAATAACACTAATAATACATGATAAAAAATAGTTATTCACAACATCGGTAATAACACGTCAATCCATAAAAATTCAAATTAAATTTGACAAAAATGCACATTTAAAAATAATGTAATAAAACAAAATAAACAAATTTATTTTCAAAGTCAATCTAATTTAATATTTAAATAACCATTATTTAATAAATATACAACAATTAAACCTTATGTCTTACAACAAGACATGTGGTATGTTTGTTTTGTTTATTTGGCTAAAATGTTCACTGCACTTCTCATAACAATTGAACTCTCCACTCACTTTTATCCTCTATTGTTGAGTGCCTCCCTGTAATGTTTCTACCTTTGGCCATACACTAAATTACTTTCTAATTTCTAACAATTTAACTCTATTGGTCATCGTTGATCCATTCACGTACCACCTATTATTCCCATCTCATCTTTCACATTCTCAATGACTTTGAAACAATCATTAAAAAAAATACAAACATGTAATTATTAGAGTAATTTCTCTATAGTGATAGCTTCATCATCATGTGAAGTTCAAATCATATGAACTTGATAACCTTTGGGGTAAGAAATAAATAACAATAGACTCAAGGATTTATGCTTCAATACAAGATTATTATCATGCGGTCCATTGTATGAGGTCAATTTTAATGAAAATTTATTTATGAGAAAAATAGTTGTAAATATCGGTTTTCTATAACTCACTATGGGGAGATGTTGTAACGACATAACGTTACCAAAAATGAAAAATAATTATAAAAATATATTTCGAATCATAAAATAAAAAAATTACATATAGGAACACACAATGGGAAGCTTCATTTCCTTATCATTATTAACCAACAACATATATAGGATTACATTAGTAGTGATACCATAGGACATTAGCATGGGGTAAAAAATACTATGGATCACTAATTATAGATAAGATGACCAAAAAAACTAGTCAACTAACCAACTAATTAATGTATTATTGATCGGTAGTGGACCAATGAGATTATAGTTCTTAACACAACCCCTTAATCTCAATTGGGACAATATTCACAATATTGTCAATGCCTAAGTGTTATCTCTAAAAATCAAATGCAAGTGTTCCCAATGGTTTGGTAAACATGTCAGCTAATTTCTCCTTAGAGCCACAAAATAGTAAAGTAATATCTCCATTATTGACTAACTCGCAAATGAAATGATAGCGAGTGCCATTATGTTTTCTCTTTCTGTGAAATGCATTATGTTTGGACAATGTTATTGTAGAACTATTGTCACAAAAAATAGGATTTTGATCCTCTTGTATGTTCTCATATTCTTTAAAATTCTTCCTAGTCAAACTGCATGGAAAGTTGTTGTGGTGGCTCCTACATACTATGCTTCTACATATGACATGATGACAATGGGTTGTTTCTGAGAGGCCCAAGTTATCAGATTTGTACCCAAATGGAAAGCATAACCAAATGTGCTTTTCCTATCATCAATACTAGCTACAAAATTACTATCAGTGTACCCTATGAGATTATTGTTTGGTGATTTAATGTACCAAAGGACATATCCAACTGTGCCTACAACATATCTCATATTTATTTTTCCAAATTTCCAATGAGAGTCTTTGGGAGACTCCATAAATATGAAAATAAGTGACAACATACATCAAATTTGTTCTACTTGCAATCAAGTACATTAAAATTCTGACCATTATTTTCTAGCTCGTGTAGAATTTATTGGTGGTCCATCGTCATTCTTTTCTAACTTGGTGGCTAGATAAATGGGGGTTTCTGCTGGTTTTCAATTATCCATTTTGAATCTTTACAAAATATCTATAGAATACTTATGCTAATAGATGAAAATGTCTTGTTCACTTTCAATAACTTCCATACCAAGGAATTACTTCATCAGGCCTACATTAGTCACCTCAAATTCCTTTTTCGTGACTATCCTAAATTCTTTAAGCATCAAATTTCCATTGTAAATCATATCATCAACATAAACAAATGCAATAAACATTTTGGCTTGCTGATATATTTTGACATACGGAGTGGGTTCATTGATTCTCCCGTTAAACCCATTGTTGATGAAATAGGATTCAATCCTATTATACCAAGATTGTGGATCTTCTTTTAGACCATACAAGGCCTTTTTCAGCTTAAAAACTTAGTGTTCTTGACCTATGTCAATATATCCAGGTGCTTGGTCTCCATAGACTTCTTCTTCAAGTATTCCATAAGGAAAGGAATCTTTCATGTTCGTTTGATAAAGAAACCACTGATTTTGTGCTGGAATGGAAAATACAGATCTGATGGTATCCATCCTTGCTACTAGATCAAAGGTTTCATCATAATCCACAACATAGTGTTGTGCATATACTTTGGAAACCATTATTTCCTCATTCTTTTATAACACTCATTTTTCATTCAACTTGGTTGTATAGACCCGTTTGACTCCAATTTTGGTTTTGTCTCCTCAGATATCAACAAAATACCAACTCTGACTATTTTCTATAACATCAATCTCTTCATTAATTACTTGTACCCATTGTGCATCCTTTATTGCTTCATCAAAAGATGTGGAATGACAGGAAAATAGAGCATATTGTAGTTTCTCGTCAATAATAGGATTATGCTCATATAACTCCCTCAAACATCTGGTTTTATGGTTTTGAGGTGGACTAATAGTTGGTGTTTCCTATGGTTGTTGTTCCAATATTGGAAGTCAAAGAGGTATATCTAACAGATATGAACTTTCCCATTGTTGTATGTCTAAAGGATCACTCCAGCATTTATCTTCAAGGAACTTAACATCTCTGCTCAACACAATCTTCTTGGTGATAGGATTATAGAACTTGTAAGACTTATCGTGCTCACTGTAACTAGTGAATATGCACCCCTCACTCTTCTTATCCAACTTTCTTTTGAGTTCAGCAAGTACATGACAAAAAGCAACAAAACCAAAAAGTCTTAGATTTTATACACTAGTCTTAGTGCCACTCCATGCTTCTTCAGGAATATTTTCTAAACACTCACCATAGGATATATATTCAACAAGTACACTGAGCATGCAGCAACTTTATCCCAATAATAATTTGATAGCTTATTATGTGATAGAATGCTACAAGCTATGTGCATGATGGTTCGGTTCTTTCATTTATTGACTCCATATTACAGTGAAGTGTATATAGTGGTGTATTGTCTCTTGCTACCATGTTACTTGAAAAAATATATAAACTCATGTGAATCATATTCACCTCCACCATCTGACCTAAGCACTTTAATGAACTTTCCATACTTCTTCTTAAGGGACTTCAACTATTTGAACCTAGAGAAGGTCTATGATTTGTTCTTGAGGAAATAAATCCATACTTTCGCACTAAAATCATCAATAAATGTTAGAAAATAAAGCTACCTCATATGGATTGGGTTTGCATGGATCCACAGAGGTCTGTATGGACTAAGTCAAGATGTTCTTTGGCTCAAGATGTGGTGGTGTGGAATTTTTCCCTTTGATGTCTCCAAATGATACAATCCTCAAAAGAGCTATATTTTTCATTTATAACTGGTAACCACTTCACCATGGACTATTTATGCAAAATATTGAAAATTTTGAAGGGAAGATGATCAAATCTGCAGTGCCATAACCAGGTTTCATCTAGACTAAAGACAGTATGAGCTATTGAATATGTAAGGTTGGCACTTCAAAGACCAAGTGGAAATATTTTATTCTTGGTCATTTCTACTTTATCTATGAGTCTCCTACTGGGGGGTTTATCATAAATGGTACAATATGTATCAAAAAATCGAATATCATATTTTTCCTGAAGTGATTGACCCACAATGATTAGATTGAATTTCATATTTTGTACATAGAAAACCTCATGAATAAATTTCTTTTCATTCTCTTTGTAAGTACATGAACAATATATTTTCCTTGTGTTGGAAATATAAAGTTACATCCTACCTCGATATTCATGACAATGTAGGAATCCAAAATAGAGAATAGTGACTTGTTACATGTCATGTGGTTGTTGCAAGTGATGTCCAAAATCCATAAATCCATGCCACAATGTTCTTTAGTTTCTTCATATGAGAAGAACATAATCTATGATGAGTCTTATTGTTCCTTTGAGACATGATCTCAACCACTATTTTGGTATGCTTTCTTCTTTCTGCATTCTCCTTCATAATGGTCGTACTTGTTGCACTAGTTACACTGAATATTGGACTTATTGGTCGATCTCTTTAATCTCTGCCTCTAACCTTGAGAGTTGTGAGAGTGTTATGAGAAATCTTAATGTTCATGACTAGTTTTGTCTTATGTATGAGAAGACCTCTGGCCTCTCCTTCCTCTACCTTGAACTCCTCTACCTGAACCTTTGTTGAGGGAAGCTTCTGTGCTGAATGCATTTGTCACCGACTATTCTTCTTGATTGATTCTTGCTCCATGGGATAAAAGGGAACCCGTTATATATTCTAGGGTAAATTGGGACATAACCTTTTCTTCTTATATCGTAGTAATGACCATAGAAAATATCTACATAGGTTTGGAATTAGGTCACAATGCCCGAAACCTGAGTCATAAACTAATCTACAGATTCACTTTTCTTCGCTTTCAAGATTTCAAACTGAAGTCGAAGAGTTTGCAATCTTTTTTTTACTCCATTTGTTTCTGTGTAGGTGGATGCGATCAGATTCCAAGAATGATGTGCATTGGTAGCTCCTAATATCCATGGGAAAATGGAATCCTCAATGTAGCTTTCAATCAACCATTTGGCTGTTATATATGGGTTTCGATGAGCTTTAATTACATTTTTATGGGCATTAGACATTGTTTCCAAAGAATTTGTATCAGGTTCTTTGAACACAATTTCGACCATATCCCAACATTTGTTGATTTGCAGAAACGTATTCATCTTGATAGGCCAAAACTCATAGTTGGTACTGCTCTTTACGGGTCCAAAGATCTACATCAAATTTGAGTTTCCTGAATTGGTAGTAGCCATATTCTTATGACTATCTATTCAGTTAGAATGGATTTGGAGATCTAATAGAATATATGGTCCTTTAACTCGGTGTTGCAAGTTGTAGAGCTAGTAAAGGGCATCATAGGGGGTGTGGCAGTCAAAAAACTTGTAAGTGAATAGTTAGTGACACACTTTGTCTTAACAAAGAGTGAGTAAGTTGTTAGCACTCAGAATGTACCCAGGTTGTGAAAAGGTAGATCCCAAGGTAACAGCAAAAACCACTTTAAAATGTATTTCTGACCTAATACAATTAGAGAGGGATCTCTCACTATTTACAAAGGTTTTATACTCAAGATATTTAATCAAAGACACTCAGAAGGTCAGATTTCTGATGGGACAAATAGGACAAGTTTGTTTTAAAGACTTGGTAGGACAGTCATGGAGGAGACCATTGGGAAATGGAGTCAACAATCAGATCTGAAATAGGTTGCAGGAGGTAAGGTTTTGAAGGTTTATGATCAGAGGCAAGGTAGGCACCATTTCCTCAGTCTTGAGGTATTAGCAGGTTGATTAGTAGACAAAGGGAGACATTCCATCCAACAGAGCACCTCTAGGGTGAATTCTGCAAGACTTTAGAAGAAAATATTTTGAAAATGCTTGAACAATGGACTTAGAGCATGCAGGATGAATTCTATCCCATAAAAACTATTGCTCAAGCATGAAAGAAAATACAAAATGGAGTGGGAAATAGGATAAACAGTCACATAAAGAAATTACTTGCTGAAGAAAAAGATGGCACAAGAATCTTTGACATGAAAAATATTTTACATTCTTCCTCTGCAAATTTCATTCATTTACTGAAAATGTGAAGCCATTACAATGTAGAGTCTCTATGCTCTTGAAAATACTCTCCCCTAAATATCAATTACATTTTAATTTATATAAGAATAGTCTTTACCTAACTTGGAATTCAAAACCTAACTGAACTCTAAAAATAGAAACAGTTACAACAAAGTTTCTCCTGCATATCTCTAATGGTGACAGTTGTATGAAATATGGGAGAGGTTTTTATAATTGGACATGTTCCCAACAAAACCCATGTCTTCATTTCTCCAGAATAACCTTAATATCCTCGAAATATTCCTTTGAAGCTGATGACTCATATAATAAAATTATATATTTATGGAAAAATGACCTGTAAAGATATTTAAAATTCTCCCAACCTGTGATTACTGTGTAAAACCTGAATGATTTTTTTGATTATAGGCCTGTTAGGAATAAAAACCTCTCTCATTTTTGTCAAATTA
The DNA here is from genome assembly GCA_001517045.1 of Pseudotsuga menziesii. Lineage (NCBI taxonomy): Eukaryota > Viridiplantae > Streptophyta > Pinopsida > Pinales > Pinaceae > Pseudotsuga > Pseudotsuga menziesii. Next base: position 93,174 of record LPNX010944316.1, read on the forward strand.
AATTCCATTTGTCCAAAAAAATTCTTTGAAGTTGATGGCTGAAATAGTCCTTTGAAAAACATGAACAATGGTCTGTACAACTGATTTTTTTGCTGCTGAACCGTAGCATCTGTGTGAAAACTGAAAGAGGTTATAGTGGATAGGTATGTTTTGAAGAAAAGCCTCTCCCAGTTTTGCAAAATTCATCTTCATTTAATGTAAACAATTATTTTAATCGGATGACTAAAACAGTCATTTTGACATCTGAATATTTTCCCTCTGAAGATGACTTTGTTGCTCCCAATCTGTATCACCTGGGTAAAAAATGAGAGACTTTATTGTAGATCCCGATGTTATGATGAAAAACCTATTTTAGTTTTTGAAATTTCTTCTTTCTTGGCTGGAAAAAGGTCGTTGAATAAAATGACTAAAACAGTCATTTTCAGAAAAAATATGCTATGTTGCTTTTGAATCTTGGATTGTTTAACTGTAAGAGAACATATAGCATTTGTCCTTGTAAGATCATCTACTGTAATACAAATACCGTGAACTGATTGATCAAGGTAGCCATATTTATTAATAGTGCCTCCAAACACTCGAATAATCTCAAGCTTTGGCACACTCTCCACTGTAAATTCTGTTTGTAAAACTTTAAACACATACCAATACCTTCACGAATTCTCTCACTGTATATATTTCTACAACTCTTCTGGGCTGATGTTCTTTTTGGGCTTCCCTTCTGCATTTTTGAGTGGTGGCTTCCCTTTTCTTGTTCTATAAAAATTAATTTCCAGCTTCTTGATCAGACTCTTTATCTCCGCCATTTTCCCTGTGACAAGTAAAAGTTTGAGTTAGGAAATATGGTGGACTGTCTCTTCCCTTCAGCGCGCAGCACACAAATGAAATTATTTTTAAAAACCAAGTCAACTTTAGTTTTAAATAATGGTCTATTTCGGAGCCTCCTTTCGGTGGTTTTTTCCAAACTACTTTTGCCCGCGGAATTTACCAAAAGTTACCACGTGGACATTCCACTACCACCTTTCCAAATTAACCATCGTGCAACTTTTCGCTCTGGATCCATCCACGATCGTCGATGTGATTTGCCTTTATTTCCCCGTCGTCAGATCAAGTGACACGTACTTAATTCCGCCAGGCTCCTTTGTTTTATCAAACGTGCAAGTTCACTCTCCGAAAACCATAATACATGTTGATGATTTTTCACTTTATACATCAGCTGTCGGATTATTTTATGTGCTAGTGTTTTGATTATACCTTAAGAAAGGTAATAAACCTTGTTTAGCGCGTAAACCTTCATTAAAACTTGGTTTGGTGAATAAAGCCCGCTTTTTTACTTTGGAAAAATATTCAAAACTATTAATTTTTTAATATAAATAAAATAAAATCTTTATAAAACCCATTTTTTAGATTTCATTCAAAAATTAATAAAAAAATTTGCCCCATTTGTGAAAAAATTATTTCTAAATTTCTTTTAACTCCTCTTCTTTGCCAACCTGGAAATAGCTTAATGAGAAAACTTTGCAAACCAACTCAATCACCCATCAGAACTTAAAATTTTGAAGGCAATAGGACCAATTCCGATAGAAATAAATTCAGTGCTAACATAAGTGATGCACTTTTTGTTCACCCAAGGTGAGTCAATGATGCAATTTTACTTAAATTAGGGTGAGTCAGTGACACACTTTTCCTTCACACACGGTGAGTGAGTGATGCACTTTTAATTCACACATGGTGAATCAATGACACACTTTTCCTTAACTCAGGGTGTGTAAGTGCCACACTTTTACTTGATGCAGGGTGTGTTAGTGCTCCAAAGAAGGAAAAAAATATGTTGATGTGTTCTCGTTTGGATCACAACCTCCAATAATATCATATCTATGTGTGTGTGTGCTTTCCACTTTGTGAAAATTCTTACCTAACATAATCATGGAGAATGGATCAGGCCATGCACTCTGGTACCATGATAAATTTTAACAAATAGAGATGTAGCAGAAATAATAGAACACAAAATGGGAATATTGATTTCCTTCTCATTATTAACCAACACCATATATAGGATTACATTTCTAGTAATACCACGGGACATTATAATGGGCCAGAAATCACTATGGGTCACTAATTCTAGATAAGGTGACTGTTGGGCAATAGGGCAGACCCGGGTTTTGATCCTTTTGCTTCGCACCAACAAAAGATCCACAGTGTTGGCCCTTTCGGCAACAACCTGTGAACAAGTTGCAGTCTCACCCGAAACAGCTATGGGGTGCAGCAGAATCAGGTTTCTGCAAGCAGAGAGGGGTATTACTGTACCTTAGCCTTTAATAACTTATAATCAATAACCACAGAGCTCCGACATTCATATATATATAACTTCGCAAATAAATAAACAAACAGTGACTTGCTTAACCCGTTACTGGGAATTCACAGCGAAGCTATTTATTAGCAGTGATCTTACTTATCAGATTTATCTAATTATTAATGCATACAAGAACATAAAGACAATAACACAAAGAACCACAACACCAGATATAACGTGGTTCACCCCCAGTGTAGGGGTTACGTCCACAGAACTATGTTTTATTCAAATTTCTTCAAAATCACAGTTCTGATCTGCGCACTCAGCTGCAGATCTCTTCAAGTCTCTTAAGCTGTGCACACAGCAGCAGGCCTCTGCGCACACAGCTGCAGATTTCCCTTAATCTCTTACAAAAAACCCTCTGCGCACACAGCTGCAGAGGTCATCCACGCACACAGCTGAGACTTAACCTTCCCTTACAAAATAGCCTTAGCTTCGCCTTAATTCTCTTTACATCCAAAACCTAATCCTACTTCTTTACACAAGTGCCTATTTATATAGCGCACTATTTACAAAAACATGGATTCAAACCATGGGCACCCCAAACCCTAAAACCTGGTCTTAAACCATGGGTTTATTACAACAGAGGACTTTGACTCAACCCCGGACACCCCTAATACTATTTTGAGTCAAAACCCATGGAGTTACCCACCTTAAGGACCGTTAGGGTGCGCGCCCCAACAGGCCCCTAAGACTCACCAGTGTCCCGTCCCAGGGCACTTATCTACTCGGCTGGTGGTAGAATTTGTTTGGCGAAGGAAATGTGCGCTGGTGGCTGGAGTCCTTCCTGTTGTTGCCGGCTGCCTGCTTCTTTTCTTCTTGCTATTTATGCCGAGCAAGGCCTTGTAGATCCATCTGCAACCCCATCCTTCCATCTATTTGTCGAACACTTGACCATCCACAATTTAGGGTTTCTCGAATTACGTGTCAAGCTGCATAAGACAAACAGCCGCCCTAGTTCTGTCAAGCCAGGAGGGTATATGGCGGGATTCCCCAGAATTTTCCTGCAAGGCCTTGTGCCTTTCGTCGCTCTATGTTAGAGCAAACTTCGGCTTGCCTTCGCCTGATTTAGAGCAAACTTCTGCCTGCCTGTGTACTTAATCGAATATAACTGTACTAGCGGATTACTCAGAAGGTTCTGCAGACCTCTCTCTCTGAACTCTCGTACAAGCTCTTGGACTTCACAATTGTTCGACATAGTTCGAGCTGAGCAAACTCAAAGAAGTGCTGAGTACAGGACTCACGGGCCAATGTAGCTTCCTTATATAATCCCGTAACAGAATCTATCATCATGGTGCATTAATAACGCCAAATCTGCTGAAATGCCGAAAATCTTGTCACACACAGCCTCAGATTTTCCCAAAATCTCATAATTACGGGTATTGAGAGTAGCTCTCGTGCCGGCGCTGCCAAATCCATTTTGTCCCATCCGTCACATTCTAGGCTGCAACACATCTTGGACCTACGACATAACAACGACCTTCAACTTCGACACAGTATGAACCTGCGACCCACGACCAACCTTCGGCTTCCCATACTTCATCGTTCAGACGAAACAGACTGCTACATTCCATAATGCTAAGAACAGCTTCGCTTATAGTCTAGTACCCAATTTCAGTTGTTCTTGGTACGTAGACTTTCTTTCTTGGGGCTACCTCCGATTCTGAGTGCCTGGCATGTCCCTATACTTTTTTAGACGACTCCCATTTATCATAGATGGAAAAAGTTGTCCATTTAACTTAGCTAGTTGGACTGCGCCCCCATCGGTAACTTTCTGCACTATATATGGTCCCTTCCAATGTGTCTTGAACTTTCCTGGGAACTTCATGATTTTTTTTTCATATAAGAGCATGAGATCACCCTGCTAGAATTGTTTCTTCTTGATGTGTCTATCATGCCACGCTTTTTCTCGAGCTTTCTGCACCTGTTGCTGGAACCCTGCAATAAATCTATCCTCTTCAAGTTCTAATATCTTTGTCAATCTTTCTGTCATTACGGATGGGTCATCCATCTCGGTGAAAGCAGATATTCTGAGGCTAGGAACAATGTACTCCATGGGCATAACGGCTTCTTGCCCATAGACCAACCGAAAAGGTGTATGGCCTGTCAACTTCTTGCAAGTAGTTCTGTATGCCCATAGTACTGCTGGAATTCGAAGATCCCAATCATTTCTGTTAGCATTACAAACCTTTGTCAAGGCATGCTCAAGGATCTTATTAAAAGCTTCGACAATCCCATTTGCTTGTGGATGATAGGCTGTACTCTTCTGATGATACACTTGAAATTATTCAGTCGGTACTTCAATAGTTTTATTTAGGAAATGTGATCCTTGATCGCTCATAAGAACGCAAGGACACCCAAACCTGGACAAGATGTGATCGAAGATTAATTGCGCAGCTGTAGCAGCACTACAGTTCTTGACTGGTTGAGCTTCATCCCAACGGGTAAGGTAGTCAGTCGCTGTAATAATATATCTCGCTCCGGACTTCTTTGTAGGTGGATTGATAGGTCCAACAAAGTCAATAGCCCACTTGTCGAATGCTTGTAACGTTACCTGCGGGACTAGAGGCATCTCATCCCTCCTGGATGGTTTTCCTGTCCTTTGATAGATGTCGCAGCTATGGCAGTAATCTCGTGCATCCTTGTGAACTGTGGGCCACCACAACCCAGCTGTCAAAATCTTCTGTGCTGTAGCTTTACCCGCATAGTGACCCCCGGCTGCTGCAGAGTGTGCCTCGGCCAAAATCAGTGGCCTTTCATGCTCCAAGACACACCTGCACAGTATTTCATCCGGTCCCATCTTACACAGCTGTCCTGCTATTAGGGTAAAGTCCGCTGCTCTCACTACCAGCTACTTTTTCTGTTGTGTTGTCATTTCAGCGGGCGGAAAACCTGTAGACAAATACTGAACAATATCCTGGAAATATTCATCAACTATCTGGATGGTAGACAGCTGCGCGTTAGGGATGCCTTCATCCAAACTGGTGGGTTCTTCGCCTGACTCGAGCCTCGACAAGTGGTCAGGTCCTAGGTTCAGTCTCCCAGGCTTAACTATGATCTCGAAGTCATATTCTTGGAACAGAATCAACCATCTGCATATTCTTCCGCCTAGCACAGGATTGTTAACCAAATATTTCAAAGCAGAATAGTCAGTAAACATCTTAAAATGAGATCCTAACAGATAATGTCGAAACTTCTGCAGTGCATACACCATAGCGAGGCCTTCCCGTTCTGTTGTAGTATAATTTTTCTCTGCAGTAGACAATTTTCTACTAACAAAAGAAATAGGGTGGTCGATCTGACCTGCACCTGGCTGAGCAATACTATCCCCAGAGCAATGGAGGATGCATCGACATGCACATGAAACTCTTTGTTCCAGTCAGGAAATACTAGAATAGGGGCAGTGACCATCTTTTCCTTTAGAATATCTAAGCTTGCTTGGCACTCCAGTGTCCATTCGAACTTCATATCTTTCTTCAGCTGCCTTTCCATCGGAGCGGTAATCTGAGCATATCCTTGGATGAATTTCCTGTAGTAACCGGTGTGACCAAGCGTCGTGCGAAGTTGTTTGACGGACTTCAGAGGTGGCAAGTTCACAATAATAGCTATCTTCGCAGGATCCATCATCAATCCCTGCTTACATACAACATGACCAAGAAGAATTCCAAAAGGTGCACAAAAGATACACTTTTTTAGATTCAAGGAAATCTGGTGCTGTCTACACTTGTTCAACATAAGTCTCAAACTAGTTATATGGTCTTTTACTAGCCCAAAAATAGTCCAATCATCAAAATAAACTTCTAATAATTTATGTATATATTCCTTAAACGCAGAGATGACTACTTTAGAAAATATAGCAGGTGCATTCTTCAACCCAAAGGTCCTAACAGTATACTGAAAGGATCCCATTTCGGTACAAAGGTTGTCTTATGTCGATCTTCTGGAGAAATTTGGATCTGATGGTAGCCAAAAAAACTGTCGGTAAAAGAGTATACTTCTTGACCCCCAACATTGTCGAGCACTTCATCTGTAAAGGGGGTGGGAAAAGGATCATGTAGACAAGCATCATTGAGTTTCCTTAGGTCGACACAGATTCGGATTTCACCCTTAGTATTCTTCTCCTGCACCACCATAGGACTGACCCACTCAGATTCCTCAACAGGCTCAATTATTCCTGCAGCAAGCATCTTATCCAGCTCCACCTTAACCTTTTCCTTATACTTCGGATTCAATCTATAAGGGAACTGCTTCACAGGCTTCGCATCAGGTTTCAAAGGGATCTTCATTACACCGATATCACCCAGGATACCTTTCATTTCGGAGAACTTCGTCGGAAATAGATCCTGGTACTCGTGGAGAAGTTGGGTTACCTTTCTTACCATCTCATCATCCCAATAGTCGCCAATGGTATCCAACTTAGGCTATTCTTCAGATCCAATGTTAACTGTGCGCGTCTTCAGGGGCTGAGTCACTTCCGGGGCTTCAACTGTTGTTCCATGCACATCGCAGCATCCTTCTGACTCAGGGATAGCAATATTGCGCGGGTCCTCATCCTCGTCAATTGCGAAGTTATAACATTCTACTGCGTGGGCTTCCTGCGCTGTCCAATCAGGTCGATGTTCTACTGCTTCTTGGTCATCAAAGACCTTAGTATGGATTATCCTGATAGCTACATCTAGAGCTGGACAGACATCGTTAGTAGAGAAAGTATGTATAAAACTATGGACAAGACAGTCCCAACTAACAGTATCGTGGCGGAGCTCAGCCTCCGCGTACCAGTTCTTCGCTATCGGTTCCAGCGTATGCACAAATCTATGTACCCATTCGTCCTGAGGTACATACTTCCACGCCTCGTAGCATTTTTCCAAATGTTCCTAGGGACTAGATTTTCCATCAAACTTGCTTCGCACCTCCTCAGGCTAGTCCTTAAATCTCAGGCGAAGGAGCCTCTGACAGTCTTCCCAGCTAGGAATCTGCTGCTTATGGCCCTTCCACCATCTAGCTGCTGTGACTCTGAGTGCTGACTCCAGAGCCTTCATTTTCTGGGACTCAGGTATCTGGCCTGAGAATTGTACAATAAACGGGTCAGGGTCTGTCGAACCATCAAAAATAGGTAAAGCTCTTGGTTGTGAACTGATCCATCTGAGGGACTTGGTAGTTCTAGCACTTCTGTGCCCGTGGCGCTCATATAATCGATTCTTCCAACTTTCTAAGTCATCCTCAGAGTCGGTCATACAAGAGCTACCAGACTCCCAACCCGCGGCAGGAGGATCCTCATAATCTTCTTCCTGCGTGGTGATATTGTAGATGGGCTCTAGATCATTCTGATCTTCGTCTCGTATTGGTTCTGTATACCTTTCTCCTTGTGACGGGTCTAGGGGTATGATAACTCACAGACCATTTCCTTCGAAGGTCATCTGTCTCTTCTTAAGGTTGATGATTGCAGCATTTGCCATAGCCCACTCGATTCCCAACAGAGCTGGATAGGGATTGCTGTCATCAATGATCTCAATAACTTCAAAATCCGCCAGAGTACTAACCCCATCAATATCTATTGGAACACTAAGGAGTCTCCCTACGGGAACAATCCTTTGCTGATTAGCTAACCTCAATTGTATAGAGGACCAGGCCAGGGTAGGTTTTCCCATTTGTTCCCAGGTTTGTTTGGTTAAAACATTTACGTCGGACCCTAGGTCCAAAATAACGTCAGTCATATCATATGCTCCTATCTGAGCATTCAATCTCATTTCCCTGCCAATTCTTCTGATTCTATGAACAGTTTTGTCCTGACCACAGCTTTGCTGAGGTCCGCAAGAAGCAATGAATTTCTGCAGCTCATTCAAAGAAGCCTGGTTTCTTAAGAGCTTGAGGCAACTCTGTAAAAAGGAGGACAGTGTACTTACTTTATCCAACGAAGCTTCTTGGGGCTGCGACGGTAATTGATGTGGTTGCGCTGGTGCGACAGATGTGCTAGGGCCAGCAAAATCTTTCTTGACTTCCATAAATGTCTCTTTTTCTCTTGTGATATCAAATGCTGGGATTTTCTCAGGAGCCTTACGAACCCAAGCTTCGGCAGGCCATTTTTCCATATTCTGCATGTGCGTCGTAGCTCCACTCCATGTAACAACATTGATGGCTGCGGCAGGTCTGGGCTTAATGGAAATCATCTGGATGTTCTGAGTAGGGGTACTATGTCGTGCCTGAATCTTAGCTATCAGCCGGGGGCACTGCTCAATCACATGATCTACTGCGCGGCAATACCGACAAGTCGTAGTGGGGTTCCGACAGTCCCTAGCTAGGTGCCCGGCTTGGTTACAATTGTAACACACCAACTGGCCTATGCCTCTTCCGGCCATACCACCACGGCATCCAGAAGCACCCTTACCGGAGGTACCACCCCGGTAACCGTAGCCATCATTACTCTTCCCTTCATTTTGCACTCGGTAGGCGTCATAAGTGCGCTCTCTCATGAGGTCATAGCTATGACACTCCTCTTCATTATGCCCTACTAATTTACAGAATTTGCAGTAGGGGTTCTTGGGAACTTGTACATATCTCTGGAGAAGATGGCAGTTTTTAGGGCGATGTTGGCCAGTGGTCCGACAGATCTCACAATATAGAACACCAAGGTTGAATTGGTTTGGCGCACCCGTATTCAGGTAAGTTTTGACCACAGGACACTGGTCCCTGTCGTGACTTTCTGTCCGACATTGCGTACACCAAACCTCTTCGCGACCGGTTTTATCTTTCTTCATATCGCGAAGCTCTAGGGCCATCGCTACTAACTGCGCTTGGATTTGAGTAATACCAGAATCATCTACAACAGGGGCAGTCTCCAGCTTCATTGCGATTTCCAGAGCCTCTTGCTGGTCAGCAACCTTCTGTTGCATGAGTGGAGTTCTGATATGTGGTAATAATGCTGCAATAAACCATTCCTTGTGCTGCGCGGGTCCAATGGTGAAACTGACTTGATCCAGTAGAACTTTGAATCTCTGGTCAAAGTCCCACACTGATTCGCCACGCCACTGCTGAATCTCTTTCACTTCGGTGATACACTGCGATTCTGATTTGGGCTTCTTAAATTCTTTAATTATTGCTGCCTTAATATCATCTAAAGTAGGACTTTGAGTACTGGAGAATTTCATGAACCAGGTCAAGCCCGGTCCCTGAAAGAAGTGACGAGCTGCGCACTTCTTACAGCTGGATCTGTAATCTTCTTAGCATTCCACACTGCTTCACATAAAAACCATAACTGTTCTGGATCCTCTGATCCAGTTCCTTTGAAAACAGGGAGCTTAATATCATCAGCCAGGTGGGCCATGGTGGATCTGAGAGGGTTGGGAGGGGGACAGGATGTCTACGGGGGGGATTTACTGGGGTAGACTGGCCTGTGACAGGAATATTCGGGCTAGGTTGACTGTCAGACTGCGACAGAATTGCAGGGATAACGGGGCTACGCGACAAGGTGACCGGAGGGTTTCCGACCGAAACGTTTTCTTTAGGGTCTGAGTCTTCGGGACTTATAGGGGAAGGCGTACTTTATGGTTGCACGGTACATGAGTTGGTGTCATATATTGAAGGGTCTCGAGGATTATTTTGATAGGTGTTGGCAACTCTATTCTTCTTGCCCTTCTTACACCAACTACAAAATTGGAAATATGAACCATGATCAGATATGGATGTTTATTCTTTTTTACTACAGAAAGTTTCACATGGATGGTCACTTTCATATTTTCATTGATGTATTTCTTCCTGGGTTGTACTCTTTTAATTTCCATTTTTATATACTGAACTAGCCATGTCTTGTTTGTGTATCTATTACAGATTGGAGAAATGAAGAAGTTAGTTGATGAAGGGAAAATAAAATACATTGGACTTTCTGAGGCTTCTGCATCAACAATTCGAACAGCTCATGCTGTTCATCCTATAACAACAGTTCAATTAGAGTGGTCCTTGTGGACTAGGGATGTAGAGGATGAGATTATTCCAACTTGGAGGTAGAGGTATTGGAGTTCATATTTACCATGTGGCCACTTTCCTAATAGTATTAATTTCAAATTTCAAATTGAAACTTTCATTACAGGGAGCTCGGTATTAGAATTGTGCCATATAGCCCTTTAGGGAGGGGTTTCTTTTCTGCTGGAGCAAAGTTGGTTGATAACTTGCCAGATCATGATCTCAGAAAGGTATTTGGGATCCATTTATTCTTACGCATGGATTTTAGATTTATGAATGGTTTTNGCATGGATTTTAGATTTATGAATGCTTTTTGTATTTTGATAGATGCTTGATTATTTACACCCTCGAGGCCCTTGATTCTCCCATTGTGTAACCCTTCAATATATGCCACGTATCACCTTCTTGTCATACTTCTCAATATAATGTTTAGTTGTCACTTATTGGTGACTATCTTGCTATCATTGGCAATAATTCTAAAGGTTAATTTCGATTTTTCCAGGCCTTTCTTTTCAAGCTGGGATTCTCACCCAGCTTTCTGGGTTGTACCAGTTGAATATTAGTTACTTACTAAAGTCAATGATAAATTCAGTCAAAGTTTCCTGTTGCATCAAACAACCACTTATATGAAATGTTTCTTTAAAATACCTCTACCAATCAAGAGGAGTTTGTCCTTAACTAGGCCAAAAAATTAAAGGAAAGGAAAATCCGAAGAAGACAAGTTAACTATCAGAGTCAAAATATGAAAAGAAAAAACAGAAAAACTATAGCACTGACAGACATCACTCTTTCTTCCAAATACCTGTGTAGGGAAATCGATCCTTTCTTGAAATTTTCTTCGTGTGCTACAATGACTGTATATTGAAATGCAAATTGCAAAACAGGGGGAGCATCTGTGTTCCTGAAAACCAAAATAATCAAAACAGAGTGAAAGGATAATAATAATTCAAATACGAAATACAGCCGTGTGAAATTAATGCTCTTCAACATACACTTTTTTCTAAATAGAAGTCTAATTTATGTAATGACCTAGCAGAGAAAACCCACGGCTTTCCATTTCTTCAGAGATACTGGTATTTGAATATTTATTATTAACACTTAAGCAGCAAGAAAAATACCAAAGTTTAACTAATGTGCAAATGTATGTGTAATTTTGACAAATAAACTAGACGCTATTGCCACTTCTGTAATCTTTCCTTTGCTCTTTGTTTCCAATAATTCTTGAATGCTACCATTCCTATCCACAAGCAGTTCTGAGAAAAATAGTAAACGATACTTTACACTTTATACAAATATGGGTAGTGTTGCCACCTGAAAATGCATGGTTCAAACTTCAATTAACATGTTGCAGAACAGTCATGGGAATTTTTTCTACCATAAAATGGATCTTAACATCTGCAAGCAGTACATGGAGATGTGAAATATTGCAGGAAATAGAAAAACGGCTGTAGCTATGGGTGATCAGCAGTGATCTGGAGGGCGAATTTGGTGGTTTGATTTGAGCCCGGGCATACTAGCATTCATATCTCATGCCCTAATCAGAACAGTAAAGGACTAACCCTTGGCTTGCTGGTGGATGAAATGAACTTGAAGGCATTATTGTTGAGGATTGAGGGTGAAGCTATGACACTTGGCGCTACCAAAGGTCTTGTGTGTGGAAGAGACTGCCACTATGGACCTCACATGATGCACATACACCAAGATGGAGAGTTGAAAACTAATATGATTATTGGAGTACCTTCTTGTATGACACATTTAGGGACCTGGATCTGCTGCAGATGACCCAAGACATGGCATAGAGTCCTCTTTAGGAGCACTCAGATTGAGGGATTCCCAAGTGAACCCAAAATCTCCTTACCATGAAACAAGATATAGAAACCTTTTCTAATGTAGCACTCAGCATTGGGGCATTAGATGAGGACCCAAGTCACAATTTTGTGCATGTAACAGGGTGAGAAAACCTTCTTGGGAGAAGTTCTAGTAAGGAGGAGAATTTAAAGTTGATTTAACACCTTATTCCACTTCATAGCC
>LPNX010944316.1:105739-177505 GCA_001517045.1 Pseudotsuga menziesii
CTTACCATTATCTATGTTTATGGTTGCACGGTAGATGAGTTGGTGTCATATATTGAAGGGTCTCGAGGATTATTTTGATAAGTGTTGGCAACTATATTCTGCTTGCCCTTCTTACACCAAATACAAAATTGGAAATATGAACCATGATCAGATATGGATGTTTATTCTTTTTTACTACAGAAAGTTTCACATTGATGGTCACTTTCATATTTTCATTGATGTATTTCTTCCTGGATTGTACTCTTTTAATTTCCCTTTTTATATACTGAACTAGCCATGTCTTGTTTGTGTATCTATTACAGATTGGAGAAATGAAGAAGTTAGTTGATGAAGGGAAAATAAAATACGTTGGACTTTCTGAGGCTTCTGCATCCACAATTCGAACAGCTCATGATGTTCATCCTATAACAACAATTCAATTAGAGTGGTCCTTGTGGACTAGGGATGTAGAGGATGAGATTATTCCAACTTGGAGGTAGAGGTATTGGAGTTCATATTTACCATGTGGCCACTTTCCTAATAGTATTAATTTCAAATTTCAAATTGAAACTTTCATTACAGGGAGCTCGGTATTGGAATTGTGCCATATAGCCCTTTAGGGAGGGGTTTCTTTTCTGCTGGAGCAAAGTTGGTTGATAACTTGCCAGATCATGATTTCAGAAAGGTATTTGGGATCCATTTATTCTTACGCATGGATTTTAGATTTATGAATGGTTTTTGTATTTTGATAGATGCTTGATTATTTACACCTTTGAGACCCTTCATTCTCCCATTGTGTAACCCTTCAATATATGCCACGTATCACCTTCTTGTCATACTTCTCAATATAATGTTTAGTTGTCACTTATTGGTGACTGTCTTGCTATCATTGGCAATAATTCTAAAGGTTAATTTCAATTTTTCCAGGCCTTTCTTTTCAAGCTGGGATTCTCACCCAGCTTTCTGGGTTGTACCAGTTGAATATTAGTTACTTACTAAATTCAATGATAAATTCAATCAAAGTTTCTTGTTGCATCAAACAGCCACTTATATGAAATGTTTCTTTAAAATACCTCTACCAATCAAGAGGAGTTTGTCGTTAACTAGGCCAAAAAATTAAAGGAAAGGAAGATCCGAAGAAGACAAGTTAACTATCAGAGTCAAAATATGAAAAGAAAAAACAGAAAAACTATAGCACTGACAGACATCACTCTTTCTTCCAAATACGTGTGTAGGGAAATCGATCCTTTCTTGAAATTTTCTTCGGGTGGTACAATGACTGTATATTGAAATGCAAATTGCAAAACAGGGGGAGCATCTGTGTTCCTGAAAACCAAAAGAATCAAAACAGAGTGAAAGGATAATAATAATTCAAATACGAAATACAGCCGTGTGAAATTAATGCTCTTCAACATACACTTTTTTCTAAATAGAAGTATAATTTATGTAATGACCTAGCAGAGAAAACCCACGGCTTTCCATTTCTTCAGAGATACTGGTATTTGAATATTTATTATTAACACTTCAGCAGCAAGAAAAATACCCAAGTTTAACTAATGTGCAAATGTATGTGTAATTTTGACAAATAAACTGGACGCTATTGCCACTTATGTAATCTTTCCTTTGCTCTATGTTTCCAATAATTCTTGAATGCTACAATGCCTATCCACAAGCAGTTCTGAGAAAAATAGCAAACGATACTTTACACTTTATACAAATATGGGTAGTGTTGCCACCTGAAAATGCATGGTTCAAACTTCAATTAACATGCTGCAGAACAGTCATGGGAATTTTTTCTACCATAAAATGGATCTTAACATCTGCAAGCAGTACATGGAGATGTGAAATATTGCAGGAAATAGAACAACGGCTGTAGCTATGGGTGATCAGCAGTGACCTGGAGGGCAAATTTGGTGGTTTGATTTGAGCCCGGGCATACTAGCATTCATATCTCATGCCCTGATCAGAACAGTAAAGGTCTAACCCTTGGCTTGATGGTGGATGAAATGAACTTGAAGGCACTATTGTTGAGGATTGAGGGTGAAGCTATGACACTTGGCGCTACCAAAGGTCTTGTGTGTGGAAGAGACTGCCACTATGGACCTCACATGATGCACATACACCAAGATGGAGAGTTGAAAACTAATATGCTTATTGGAGTACCTTCTTGTATGACAGATTTAGGGACCTGGATCTGCTGCAGATGACCCAAGACATGGAATAGAGTCCTCTTTAGGAGCACTCAGATTGAGGGATTCCCAAGTGAACCCAAAATCTCCTTACCATGAAACAAGATATAGAAACTTTTTCTAATGTAGCACTCAGAATTGGGGCATTATATGAGGACCCAAGTCAACATTTTGTGCATGTAAGAGGGTGAGAAAACCTTCTTGGGAGAAGTTCTAGTAAGGAGGAGAATTTAAAGTTGATTTAACACCTTATTCCACTTCATAGCCTTCGACCATGGGGTTAGGTTCCAAGTAATTTGATCTTTCAGGTGATGGGAGGAAGAGTTCGTAACCTGTATATGCATCTATTATTCTACCTTTCCTGTAGATCAAATTGGTGTGTAAAGATCTAAATAGAAATTGTGTTGTAGTCCTCTTATTCAGAGCAGAATTCACTCATTTGTGTGCTTCTTTTAGCTAAGGGAAGAGGCTTGAATGCAATCTAGTGGACCTCTTTAGCCTTCTTGATGTAACCAAATCTGTTATGACTTCTTCAGAAGAAGTCTGCTGACTGTTCATTTAGTTTTTGACAACTGTCTTACCATTCTGTTTGTGTTTAAGGTTGCACGATACATGAGTTGATGTTTATATGGATGTGACATTGTCTCACTAATGAACATTATTTTCATCTGTACATTGATTTGGTTGACCTAATCAGGAGGAGCAATGCGCTTGGAGAGAATCCCAAGGAACATTATAACTAATTTTTGTGGAGAGAAAGGAGATAGACAAAATTATTGTTTCATTTGCCTTGACCTAATCACCTTTGGGTTTGAAGAAGGTCTTTAAAAGGAGAAGATTATTCATTCGAAAGGGAAGCTCAAGCAAGGGAGAAATCTCCCCTAAACTTTAAAGGCCAAGTAATTTGATCTTTCAGGTTATGGGAGGAATAGCTCGTGACCTATATAGGCATCTGTTATTCTTCTTTTCATGTAGATCAAATTGGTGTGTAAAGCTCTAAATAGAAATTTTCTCTTGCAGTCCTCTTATTCGGAGCTTATTTCACTCATTTGTTTGCTGCTTTTGGCTAAGGGAAGAGGCTTGACTGCAATTTATTGGACCTCTTTGGCCTTCCTGATGTAACCAAAACTGTTATGAACAAGTCTGCTGATTGTTCATTTACTTTTTGACAACTGTCTTACCTTTCTTTGTGTTTATGGTTGCACGGTACATGAGTTGGTGTCATATATTGAAGGGTCTCGAGGATTATTTTGATAGGTGTTGGCAACTATATTCTGCTTGACCTTCTTACACCAACTACAAAATTGGAAATACGAACCATGATCAGATATGGATGTTTATTCTTTTTTACTACACAAAGTTTCACATTGATGGTCTCTTTCATATTTTCATTGATGTATTTCTTCCTGCGTTGTACTTTTTTAATTTCCAATTTTATATACTGAACTAGGCATGTCTTGTTTGTGTATCTATTACAGATTGGAGAAATGAAGAAGTTAGTTGATGAAGGGAAAATAAAATACATTGGACTTTCTAAGGCTTCTGCATCAACAATTCGAAGAGCTCATGTTGTTCATCCTATAACAACAGTTCAATTAGAGTGGTCCTTGTGGACTAGGGATGTAGAGGATGAGATTATTCCAACTTGTAGGTAGAGGTATTGGAGTTCATATTTACCATGTGGCCACTTTCCTAATAGTATTAATTTCAAATTTCAAATTGAAACTTTCATTACAGGGAGCTCGGTATTGGAATTGTGCCATATAGTTCTTTAGGGAGGGGTTTCTTTTCTATTGGAGCAAAGTTGGTTGATAACTTGCTAGATCATGATTTCATAAAGGTATTTGGGATCCATTTATTCTTACTCATGGATTTTAGATTTATGAATATTTTTTGTATTTTGATAGATGCTTGATTATTTACACAAGCTATCTAAGTTTCTACTATTTTTCATGTTATATGACAGAGATATTGTTTGAAATTAGTAATATTTAGACATTAATGGTTGTTGCAGGGGCTCCCATGCTGCACAGGAAAAATCATTTAGTATGAGGATCCCAGCTGTTCAGGGCTCCTCTAATCATAAAACAAGTTCATCTCATTCACTTTCGGTGTCTCCAACATTAAATATCCCTGCCTTGGTGGTGGAAGCTGCGGCATCAGGGTTGAGTTCTGATCATGGCAAGCTATTGGTCAATAAGGGTGGGCAGTCATCATCGTTTATATCTAAAAAACATATTGATGCCAAACCTAATGCAATGAGTGGAACATATATAAAATTAAATTCACGTGTAAATATCGTTGGGGAAGCTTTCCATGGAAAGAATGCCAGTTTAGTTGATCCTACTATGAAATGTAGGAGTCATGAAGGTTTTAAAAGTCTATTGAAGAATTCGTCCTTTGACACACACAAGGGTTCATCTAAGCTGGGCAGTGGGCACATTGAAATAGCAAGAAGTGAAAGAACAGATGCAGCTTCAGTGTCATCTGGTATTGTTTGTCTTGGACTTTCTAAAGATAGCTTTCCAATCTCTGTCCCTCAAAGCAATAATTATGTAGTTTGTAGATTGATATCTATGATAAATTTGTTTTAATATCATCATTGTCAAGCAATAACAACTTCTTAAAGGGTGCTAGCTCAATGGTAGAGCGCCTGCCTATAATTAGGCAGGAGGTTGGTGGTTCGATTCCTCCGTGCCCTATCATAAATTCGTGACTACAAAAACGACTAAATTGACATATATACGACTATTAGTAGCTAATTTCTCATATCTTGGTTGTATTTAGCTTAGTCATTAATATGTTAACATCTAGTAGTTTATTTAGTCGTATATTTGGTCATTAATGGTTGCAATCAGTGACTAAATCAGCAACTAAATCAATGACTAAATCCATGACTAAATCAATGACTAAATCATTTACTATCAATGACTAAAACAATGACTAAATCAATGACTAAATCATTGGCTATCAATGACTAAATCAATGACTATCAATGACTAAAACATTCTCTATCAATGACTAAATTAATGACTAAATCAATGAGTACTAAGTCAAGCTATTAATGACTAGTGAAATACAACTAACTATAAGATAGTGGAAATTTGCTACTATTAGTCACCGACTCAAAAATAGTCGTTTATAGCATGATTTTAGTCATTTTTTTAGTCATTAATTTCTCATTTTCTACTAGTGCGTGGTATCCTGTCCTAAGGAATAGGATTCAAAATCTCTCTTGTACCTTTTGCCACTTCGCAGCAAACCACTTTGCTCAGCGAGGGTGTTGTCACTTGCAAACATATGTTAGTAATACAAAATCTAACAGTCTGATTCAAATATCAAGATTCCTTTTTTAGCCAATAGCATTTTAATTCTCAAACTAAATAAATTCAAAAGCTTACCCCTTGGTCCTTGGAAGAACCGTCGCTCGGGTTCACTAAAGGAAGTGCTCGTGTCGATGGCGAACTCTGTCACAAAGGTCTCAAGGGTCCGCGTGGTCCATAAATCAACCACACGGGAGATCTCGTTGTTCATGCTTTTCAATAGATTAACTCTTGCAGGGGTCCAAACAGAAAACCGCCCCTCGCGGAAGTTCGTTCTTCTCTCAGCTAACCTGGATAACCACTGGTGCAACTCTATGTGGATACTACCAAAGAAAATTTCATAAGCATCACAAAAAACATACATTTGTAAAAAGTTACTTGCGCTACGACGCGGATTTGTGTTCTCTTGCTCAGCGAATTTCCGATAAGTCTCGTCAAGCCAATCATCGATTTCCTTCACAGAGGGCCTCCAGAACATAGCCCTCGAGGTACGACGTAAAACCCTCTTGAGCAGATACTGAGTTCAACCGGCAACGGAACCAATTTGTTGGGCAATAGGGTAGACTCGGGTTTTGATCATTTTGCTTCACACCAACAAAAGACCCACAGTGTTGGCCCTTTCGGCAACAACCTGTGAACAGGTTGCAGTCTCACCCGAAACAGCTATGGGGTGCCGCAGAATCAGGTTTTTGCAAGCAGAGAGGGGTCATTAGAGGAATTTTGGGGTCTAAAATGGGCCTCCTAAGGAAAATAATAAAATAATAGTTAAAATAATAAAATGATATTGATTAATTTTGGAGGAAGAAAGAAAAAAACTACTTTTTGTGTTTGTATTTTTGACATATATCCCTGTTTTTTTACTCAAATTTCGATCGGGAGAGCTCGTTGGATGCGGAATTTGATTCTGCATCCAACGAGTACCCACACTACATACTTTTGATGGACCCAGCTACCCCAAAAACAAGAAATACCTGAAAAACATGATGATGATGTCATCATCACATTTTTTTCAGGTATTTCTTGTTTTTTGGGTAGTCGGGTCCATCAAAAGTATGCAGTGTGGGTACTCGTTGGATGCAGAATCAAATTCCGCATCCAATGAGCTCTCTCGATCGACATTTGAGTAAAAACACAATGAGATATGTCGAAAATACGAACAAAAAAAATAGTTTTTTTTAATGACAAATATGTCAATTCAACTATTATGGTTGACTTATTTTATTGAAATTCTATTGGTTCTTGAATTCCAACTCACAAAAACTTATTTTGGCACGTTTTCTTATAAGGCCCATTTTAGACCCCAAATTTCCTCTAATGATTACTGTACCTTAGCCTTTAATAACTTATAATCAATAACCACAGAGCTCCGACATTCATATATATATAACTTCGCAAATAAATAAACAAAAAGTGACTTGCTTAACCCGTTACTGGGAATTCACAGCGAAGCTATTTATTAGCAGTGATCTTACTTATCAGATTTATCTAATTATTAATGCATACAAGAACTAAAGACAATAACACAAAGAACCACAACACCAGATATAACGTGGTTCACCCCCAGTGTAGGGGTTACGTCCATAGAACTGTGTTTTATTCAACTTTCTTCAAAATCACAGTTCTGATCTTCACACTCAGATGCAGATCTCTTCAAGTCTCTTAAGCCGCGCACACAGCAGCAGGCCTCTGCGTACACAGCTGCATATTTCCCTTAATCTCTTACAAAAAACCCTCTGCGCACACAGCTGCAGAGGTCGTCCATGCACACAGCTGGGACTTAACATTCCCTTACAAAATAGCCTTAGCTTCGCCTTAATTCTCTTTACATCCAAAACCTAACCCTACTTCTTTACACAAGTGCCTATTTATATAGCGCACTATTTACAAAAACATGGATTCAAACCATGGGCACCCCGAACCCTAAACCCTGGTCTTAAACCATGGGTTTATTACAACAGAGGACTTTGACTCAACCCCCGACACCCCTAAGACTATTTTGAGTCAAAACCCACGGAGTTACCCACCTTAAAGACCGTTAGGGTGTGCGCCCCAACAGTGACCAAAACAACTACTCAAATAACCAACTAATTATTGCACTATTGATCGATATTGGACCAATGAGATTACATTTTTTAGCGTAGATTACGTTGTGTTTTCAATAAAAAACAGGAAAGGAGAAAGAAGCAAGTGACTGACCTATGGTGTTGAATACAAAATCAAATTTATTGTATACCTTATCATGTCTCTACTTAGTATAATGACAAGAACTTCCCTGAGGATTTTAATGAAGTCAAGTTTACTAGTTATGGAAATAGAAACAATTCTAGAAGTACCATAGACATGATTCACCAGCAGAATGGCCAGGATATCCACTCCGCGTTAAAAGAAAAATATAAATTCAGAAGATATTATAATCAATTTTATTGTATTCCTCATTTAAAGATGTTATTCCTCTGTTTGGAGATGTCCTTGATGCAATTGGTCATGTAAAATTCATGAGTTAAAGCCTCCATTGTAAGTCGGGGAATTACTACCCACAAAAGTATTATATAAAATGCATTTTTGAGTCTCCCTAGGAGAGGTCAACCTAGTAAGGTCCATAATTCATCCCTCTTGGACCAAAATATCACATAATTGAAGAATATAAATAGAGAAGCTCCCTCCCTCATTTGTATACACTTCTCACTCAAGAAGTCGCCTAAGAGAGAGAGAGAGAGAGAGAGAGAGAGAGAGAGAGAGAGAGATGATCTACTATGAAAAGGGAGATTTTATTCTTGCTCTTGGAGTATGACACGATACTTGGTCAAATTCTATATTGAGTAATTTTTCTTGGGTTTTCTCCCCAATGAGCATTTCTGAGGATAAATCTTTGTGTTCTTTTGTGTGGTTGTGCTTGCCTTTCCTTCAGTGATCCTTTGCATGTGGTTATGATGTTATTATGATAAATTCTTTAAGATCTTGTAAAACCATCAAAATTATAACATATTACTAGAGACACCCTAAAATAAGTATTTTTTCAATCAAAAAACTGCTACCACTTCATCCATTGGAGATCAGGGTTTCATGCTTGAAAACCCTAGAAGGAAAAATCTAGTCATCTTGGAATTTTTTGGTATAAATAAATTTTAGATGAAATATAAAGAAATAAAAATGGGAAATGACTAAGGTAAAATATTGATGTAAAGTTTGTGAGAATTTTAGACTCATGTTCATTGTGCTTTAGGAGATATGATCCCTCCAAATCAGGGTTCCAACCTCTTCTAGAATTCCGTATTAAGCATGTGACCTAGGGATAATTTATATATCTCAGGGTAGGAATATCCAAATCTAATTTCACAATGTTTTTTATATAGGGAACATAGTTTAGTTTCTATGGTGTGGGTCTCATACCCCAAAGTTGAAACAATGACACATGGAAGTATGCACAAATTTGTTATACTGAACGAGTCCATAAATAGGTCACCTTGGGAAACTTATAATAAGCTCCACTTGGTAAATCTAATATTCATAAAATGAGTGGCATTTGAATAATACATATCATTCTATCTCAGGACCAATTTTCATAACTTTAGCAGTAGGAATATCGGAGATACATCAGAATTAATATTAGACAATTTTGCATATGAAATTGAAGAAACTAGGGTTTTCTGTTTCGATCACTTCCCTCCATAGATCAATTGAAAAATGAGGAGTATCTAACTCACCCTAGGATGATAAATAATTATATTTATATGTATATAGTTTCTAATTCTGTGGATTTTCAAATTTTGACCTAACACTACTACTGGGAAAACACTAGGGCATCAGATATTTTCCAATTTTGTCCACTATTTTGGGAAAAGGAGTATACACCACAAATCACCTTGAAGAGGTTCATATTTATATCCAATCAGATCTAAAAGTACCAAAGTTTAAAAAATTAGGGTTTCTTTGTCAAACTCTAGACCACTAGAACCGGTCTTCTAGAAAAGCACTAAAGCAAGCATCTAGTTGAAGCACTCTCATTGGTAATATTTATTCTCTCTATTTCCATTGGAGGTTCTCATTTTTATCGTGATGAAAAATAGTACCAAGCTTGAGGACAAGATTGAAGGATCCAAGAACTTTTGGGCATGGAAGTATAGAGTGATTCTCATACAGAAGAGAATCACTTGGAAGACCATGTCAAAGGAGAAGTTGCAGATTCAACGGGAGATGAAGACAAAGCATAGCATAAGAAGAACTTAGTCAATACCATAGCATTGTTTTCATCTCCATCAAATACCATTTGATCTCATATGAAGAATCATAAGGAGATGTTTGATGTAATGACTAGCTTATATGAAGAAAAGAATATCAAAATGAAGATGGACTTGAGGAATCAAATCAAGGGTATGAAGATGCGGTTGTCATAAAACTTTCAATTTTACTTCACAAGGGTCTCTCAGATCAAGTAGCAACTATATTCTATTGGAAACAATGTCAAAGAATTGGAAGTGGAGGTATCAACCTTGAATAATCTCCCAATATTTCATTCAAGGAATTTGCTCTAGAAGGAAACTCACCTATGGGAGGAATGCATGCAAGAAGAAGATTGATTGATAGAAAAATAAGAAGAGATGACTAAAGATGAAAATAAAGAACTAAAAACTCATATAAAGAAGAGAAAGCACAAGAAGGAAGAACATTCTCGCAAGAATAAAAATATTACAGAAGAAGGACCTCTTAGAGCTCAGATGTTTCACTTGTGATGAGAAAGGACACTTTGCAAAAGAATGTCCCAACAAGAAAGAATGGGAGGTTGCTGTGATCTAGGAGTATCAGTTGATCATGAAGAATAATGTCTAGGATATGGTTCTGAAACCTGAATGGAAGTACATAGTGTCTTCTAAGTGAATCTACTAGATCAATCATGCAGCATATGGAAACATCAAGAAATACAAATAAAGGTTTGTGGCTTCTATGGGAAAGAGGGAGTCAATTATGGAGAGACATGTCTATAGTGGCTAGACACACGTCTTCAGTGGTGGATATTACATTAGAAATTTGAAGTAATTGAAGTTGAAGGAAAATAGAGAAACCTCAAGCAATTGTGACTCTCTACAAAGAACCACATATGCGTAGAAGGCTTTGTACAGGCTCAAATTGAAGCCATGGGATTGCACACAGAGTTACATGAGGAGCCTGAGGATCACCTAAAGTGATGGATATGTAAACCTTTTCTACAAGTTTTAATATGGAATCCTACAAAGGATGAGAAGCTGAAAGATGGATACAATAGGAACTTACAACAAGTCTGAGATAAAGGATCTTGATATCCTTGAGAGATGACATAGATGAATACGCAGAAGATTAGCAACAGAGAAGGCTACTTGTCACTCCAATGCAAAGTGTCCTAATGCATAGCGTATAATATGCAAAGGGAGGATGGTTCTCCACTTCATAGGGAGTGACTACAATAGATAATAGATTTTGAGAGTCTTGGCATGATTCTCGAGATTAGAGGTGTGGTAGAATGAAGATGATATTTTCCTTAGGAAAGGAAAATATGTGGTCGATATCTTGAAGAGGTTTGACATGTTGGATTGCAAGGATATAGCTACACCGATGGAATCAAACTTGAAGTTTCAATGTAATCCTACATCAGAAATAGTTGATGTTACGGTCTACAGGAAAAATATTGGTTGATTAATGTACTTGACGAACATGAGGTCAAATATTTTCTTTGCGGTGAATACTTTGATCGAGTACATAGTGGAGCTATGATGTGTTCACGTGGTTGTGGAAAGGCACGTGGTGTGGTACCTGAAGGGTATGCAAGAAGATATTACTGCAGAGATATGATGACTTTGATTGGGTTGGCAGTTCTATAGAAAAAAATAGCACTTCAATATTTTGCAGAAAGTGGACTAGTGTTTCTCTCAGTACAATGAAGGATGAATATATTTTAGCTAAGAAGAAAGCAAGGGAAGACTCCTTAAATGATGAGGAATAATTCTACTAATGAATAAAAATAGCATACTCTTATCTATTTCAGCATTGGATAATACTAGATGCATTTTTAGGGACACAGAGATTCAGCACCAATACATAGTCCTATGTGATTTACAGTGTAGAATACATTCTCAACTTGTAACAACTCCCAAAAATCCATAATAATAATAAAAAAATATGTTAGATTTAGATCATCAAGACAAACCTACTCTCCTATATCTTAACCCTTCATCTCGGAACCAACTTAGGATTGAGCCCATGCTTAAAACTTATGTGCAAAATAAATAAGATTTCTGCATACGAATTTATATACCTCATTTGCCAACAATTAATTACTTTAGATATGGAAAGGATTAGTTTGGTTAAACCACCAACTTAATTAGCATTAGTTCTAACCTATTTGTTTTATTATACTACATGTGTTTTACCCTAGTTTACACGGACACTAAGATATAACTATCAAAGTTCCAAAACTAGGAAAGGTAAACTATTAAATATAAAAGGGTTAAGCTCCAACCCTTTCGACCCAACTATAGACAAAGGCATAAGTAAGAATAATTTAAATGTTTTGAATAGGATTTCAATTCCATAGGTGCATTACAGCCAACGAGCATTGTTGGGGTTGACTTCATTATTACACTATCCCTATCCATCCGGTAGTAATTTGGATTTTTCGAGCAGTTGTAAGCTCAGTCTGCAGAATTGTTCCATTGTTCAGCCACAGGGTAACATGGTGAAGTATCAAAGTCTAGTGAGAGGATATAAGGTGTTGCAACCTTCAGCTTCCTCACAAGTCTTTTCTAGGGTTTTGTTTTTAGTGTGCACCCACCATAAGAAAACGTTTCTTGTGCAAAAACTTGTATGGATTGATAATCGTTCGACATTTACCCACCAGGTAAATGGAAGCTTAATTCTAGCTACAGTTTTTTTTTTTTTTTCTTGTTTTGTTATTAAAATTGATTTGTTTACTAATACATTATAATGAACCCCAATATTATCACTTGCAGGTATGGTCATCCAAGAAAGTGGTCGCCGACCCCATAGGTAAGTTGTGGTTTAAAATTCCATCTCTTTCCTAGTTCTGTTCTTGGTTGGAGGTTGTGGATAAATTTTACTGTCA
This sequence comes from Pseudotsuga menziesii, assembly GCA_001517045.1. Taxonomy (NCBI): domain Eukaryota; kingdom Viridiplantae; phylum Streptophyta; class Pinopsida; order Pinales; family Pinaceae; genus Pseudotsuga; species Pseudotsuga menziesii. The sequence continues at coordinate 118,324 of LPNX010944316.1, forward strand.
GGGTTCAGTTTGTTTGGTTAAACCTTGTCTCTGAGACTCATTAGTATTAGGCCGATGTAAAAGGAGGATGTTCTCAGCAGAGGGTTTAACTTATCAATCTGTTTGTCTCGTGCATTTGGTAACTTTAATAGTATTAGTAGATTTCGCTCATCTTCGAAATATTTACAATTTGTCAAGACTATGTTCTTATCACGGCTAGGTTATATTATAGTTTTGGAAAGAACAGCTTTGTAAAAACCTACGCAATTGCTATGAAATACATGCAAGGATTTTGTTCTAAAAACAAATTAGCTATGGTTGTGTTTTCAACACCTGTATAAAAAATTATGCGAAATCTAATCTTATATAACCGGTTTGTATCTCTATAAATATCTATTGTTTTGTTTTTATTTTGTTGTTAAAAGTTATCTATTGCTTTATGGTGTATTCAACCATGTCTCGCATTCGTAACAATGGCTTTCGACTCCTATTAGTTTATCTGGGTTTCGATATTGCAGTTTGGGAATTCTATTACTCTATCTATTTATAAATTGGTTAAAGGAAATTTATGGCCTGTAAATAAAATATTTACAGGCTGTAAATATAATTTACAGCCTGTAAATCAAATATTTACAAGCTGTAAATAAAGGATTTACAGCCTGTAAATTAAAAAATTTACGACCTATCATGGCATTTCTTGGTTTTTAGACGACTGTGTTATCACTTGGTTAGAAGAATCCTTCAAAAATTTCTATTACAAAGTCATATAGTTTTGAAAGCATTGCTCTAAATAATTTGTTTGATACTGTAAAACTTTATCATAATTTTTACACAATAGTGGGTATTATGATTCATTGATTAAATTGTCTTCTCTGTTAGTTTGAATAGTCTAAAAACCCTAGTTCATTTTTCTTGTAAAATGTTTAATACTTTTGGCTAATACAAATACTCATTGTTTGTTAAAAAAAATAAGCCCTTAGGCCATATTAGATAACACTTGTAGAAAATATAAATATATATATGTACTTTATTATTTTATAAGTTTTGAACCTAGATCTATTGTTTGGCAGAAATATGTGTGCTAGGTTATAATTATATTGTTAAATATATAATTTGTGTGTCTGCGGAAGTTATTATTTTCACAAGAAAAAGAATAATCCTTATTTGTAAAAAGATTCATAGTTTAATTTAAACGATGATAAGTATGATTTAACCCTTTAGTTTAATTTAAACGATGATAAGTATGATTTAACCCTTTCGTTAAACTGTAAGGTTTTTAAAAGAAATATAAGAAATACTAATTACTATTTATCTATGTATACCATGTAAAGTCAGAGGAAATTTATATACATAAATATGATCCTATTCTAATACAATAGCCTACTAAATTCACTAAGAAACTCTCTGTATACAGTAACATTCATGGATTGATAATCTATAGGAATTAAAAATTTACTTTCCTACTTTAATGCAGAATCATATAATAAATAATTATGGAAGTTCTTCATAATATGAGATTAAGAAGTTAAGATAAGTAATCCAGAACATTATAAAAAAAAATGTTAACTCTCAAAGTGGACAAACACCCAAAGAATATCGTTCCTCCCAACCATTTCCTGAAAGCATGCAAGATCACTTCCTTTAGGACCCCCGAGCCTGTTCACTAAACAACCAGGACAAATATGTTGTGTAGAATCCTACATAGTACTTTGTAACTTAGCAATCACACTTGCAGACTTAACTCTCAGTAATTCACTTTAGCTTTCCCCTAATCGAATTCCTCTTGTGTGCCTAACTTTTCAGTTTCCAGCAAAACCACAAGGCTCTAATCACTTAGAATATAATGCAATTAGCCTCTTGCTAATTCGATGGTATAAATAAGCTTGCCTAGGTCTTTGGGTTAGTTTTGCAATTAAATGAGCCACCTTCTCAATTCATCTTTCTAGGGAACATGACCACAATTATAGGGATGTTGCCTCCTGCAACGGCTAGAAAGTGAATGATGTTGCCGCCACTTGTCATTTTATCCTTCTACAACAAATTATTCCTCCTAGTGTGCCGGTGAACACTCGTCAACAGTCTTCTTTGGATAGGTATCTCTTATTTTTAATTATTAAATAATAGAATAATTAAATTACAGTCATCTTTGACTATCCATGCTCAACAACATAAAACTTTACAATAACTTTTAAAGTAATGTCTTCTAAAAAATAAAATGTTTTCAGTTATAGGTATGTTACACAACTTTTTTGATCATGAGCATGATAGTCATTGGTCCTCATAATCATACGATGAGGTAGAGCATGTTGTCAAAGACTCAAGCAGTTCCTATAAGGAGATAGAGATCAAGACGGAGTCTACTAAACAATCAAACATAAGGATTTGAATTATAATTTCATGTATAGCGAGTTGTTTAAATGATATTGTCCAGTTGTGTACATATTTGTGTTCCTAGATTTAGGAATGTATTATGCATGTTAGGGTGTTTTCATTGATGAAAATTATACTATTAATATGTACGCAATGTGTATGTGGACTATGGTGTTGTACAACCTTCCATTGCTAGTTATCTAGAATGAAACCTCTTTGCTTAAATGTTGGTAGTAGTCAGTGTTCTTAATAATGTTCTAGTGCAGATGTAAGGCATCTAGAAAGTTACCGTATGTATAAGGGATATGATGATTGTTGTGTTGGCTCAGATAGTTGTGTATATTTTTATGCATAATAATTTGTCATTGTAAATATGTTTTGAATATTATGAAATGTTTCTGACCATGCAAATGAATGTGACTTGTAGAAAAGATTGCATGCAGTCACCTACAAGAGAAGAATGATAAAGAACAGGAGATAAAGAACAAGTTGTTGATGTAGTGACTAAGCATCTATTTTGTGTAAAGTATGAATACTTTCGAGACATGCTTGGTGTAGTCGGAAAGGAACTCCCTCGAAAGAGGGAGTGATGATAATGATGTGGATGTGTTTACTATTGCAATGGTGTGGAAGCTCAAGCTAGAATTGGTATGTTATGCATATAAGGCCTCGTTGATCCCATTGGGATTGGTATATCAGTGCTCACAATGCCAGGTTAATCCTAGGGGGATTAGTATATCTTCCTACGCTTGTTTGGCTCAAAAGGGTTAGTAAGCCATACAGGACTTGTTTTGTCCCTAAGCAGATCAGTATGTCTTGCTAGTCTTGTTTGGTCCAAAAGGATTAGTAAGAAATACAAGGAGATTTGGGTCTACTAGAGTGCCCACTATGATGCTGCTTCAAGTGGCTCAACACTACTGTGTTGATGATGATGATGTGGTCCCAACAATCTGTGTTCATAATGATGATGTTGTTCCAGCACTCTTTGTTGCTGATGATGATATGGTCCCAACACTCTGTGTTGATAATGAAGATGTTGTTCTAGCACTCTGTGCTACTACTGCTGATGATGTAGATGATGTTCCAATGTTTACATGTTGATGATGGAGATGATGTTCTAGCATTCACATGTTGATGATCCAAATGATGATGTTGTTCTAGTATTTATATACCGATGAGCTGCAGGTGATGTTTTTTTAGTATTTACATATTGATGATATTACAGGTGATGTTGTTAGAGTATTTACATATTGATTATGATGTTGTTCTAGTATTTTCATACTGATGATGGTGCAGGTGATGTTGTTCCAACATCTCTATGCTGATGATACAGATGATGATCCAACATTTATTTGTTAATGATGTTGTTCTATCACTAACATGCTAATGATGTTGTTGTTCCAGTATTCACCTAGTGATGTTGCAAATGATGATGATGTTCTAGTATTCAAATATTGATTATGCTTTATGATGATGAGGATGAGCCACGATGATGATGATGATGAATTATGCATATGATGATCATGTTTCACGATGATTATGTTTTGTGATGATGATGTTCCATATTGACGTTGATGAGGATGTCCCATGTTGATGCTATTCTAGGAAATGATGTTGTTGTTGTTTTAGAACTTCCTAACATATAGATTCACCAATCAATTATATAGTTGTTGTTGATGATGATGATGTTAGAATACCTTCGTTGTTATGAGTGCCTGTAGAAACAAGTTCGAAGATGTAAAATTCATCGGCTAAAACCGTTGTTGTAAGTCACGACATTAGTACCCACAAAAGTATTATATAAATTTTTTGTTGGGTCTCCCTAGGAGATTTCAGATCAGTAAGGTCCATAATTCAACCGTGTTGGAACAAAAGGTCACATAAATGAAGAATATAAATAGGGAATTCCCCTCCCTTATTTGTACACACTTCTCACTCAAGCAGTTGCGTGCCGACGGGCATGTGCGAGAGAGAGAGAGAGAGAGAGAGAGAGAGAGAGAGAGAGAGAGATTCTACTGCGGAAAGGGAGCTTTTATTTTTGTTCTTGGAGTCTTACAATGTCAAATTCTATATTGGGGAAGTTTACTTGGTTTTATCCCCCATGAGGTTTTCCCAAGATCAATCTCTACGTTCTTTTGTGTGGTTCTGATTTTATTTCTTTCAGTGATCTTTTGCATGTGGTTATGATGTTATGATGCCAAATGTTTTAAGATATTGTAAAATTCTAACACTTCGCTCACTCCTCCCACTATGAACATGCTTTGCCCCTTCTCAAATTTTGCTATATCGAATAGGTGCTAGGAAGTTAGTACTTCAAGCGACAAATTAGTCACTTCCTCGAATGATAAATTTGTGGGTTTCAATGGCACAAGGTGTTCCTCCACTATGGTGTGCTGGGAAAGATTCCCCAATTCCTTTGGATTTCCTGATGTGAAGTTCTACATATATGTGTAGACATTTTCACCAAACCTGGAAACACCATCTCCAACTTCCACTACCACTCCTACTGCATCACAATCCGACACAACAAAACCAACCACATAGTTATAGATCACCATTCACTAACTATGGTTCAAACCCTTACATATCATAAACCCTAAATAGATTTTTATCCAATACCTTAAGAATAATTTTAAAAGTAGCGGAAGTATCGATTATGATTAAAATAAAACTCTAGAAACATCCAAAACCAAAAGCTTCCACTGATTAGATATTAAGAGCAAAACAAATTTTTGTGTAAACCCATTTAAGGTCAAAACATTTCAACACTGAATCGCTCCTAAATTTTTATTCTTAATTAATGATCCCAAAAATATATTAAATAAGCAAACCCTAAATTGTAGGATATGAGGTAAGGACTGACCTTAAAGGATCAAACCCTAAATTGCAGGACACTATCCACTAAACTAAACTGTGACACCAGTAAACGATAGCCAATAATCTTTGACAGATAATGTCAAGGAATGAATGTTAAAATATCAAACCTAATGTACAGCCCAAAAAAAATTATAAGTATTTTAAAACCTCGAGAGATTGAAACAAGTCATCTTTAATAGAAAAAACTATTTAATCCTAGATCTATTACACCCCAAAGTTCATATCCTATATAAAACTAGATTGCATAATAGAGAACCAGGCTAAAATAAATATTCAAACCCAAACTCGAGAATGCAAGCCTAGCACAATGAATGAAATGAAGCTTATGAAAGAAATAAAAAATAGCATTGTAATGCGAATACCGGAAAGTTGGAATCAGGGCTTTTAAATAAACCTTCTCGTTTATTAAATTCGATGGGATTGAGAGCGGCCGCTCAGATTTTAAATAAAATCGGGCCCAACCCAAGCTTTGGAACATGAATTCCCCAAATTGCAAGAAGTCTATTGTAACATACCCAAAACTCAAAAATAAATATTATTATTTATTTCAGCAAAAACATTATGTTAATTTTTATTGTAAAGTTTATGACCAAGTGGGTCAAGGATGACTATAATTGACGAATTATTTATTTTAATAATTAATAAAAAGAAACTCCTATTCAGGGGAAACTGTTAAATGAGTGTTCACTTCCCACTAGGAGGAAGGAGCAGTTGTAGAAGGCTTGTTGACAAGTGGCAACATTAGCATTCACTTTCTAGCTCTTGCAGAAGCATAATCCCTAAAAAAGTGGTCATGTTCCCTCAGAGGGGGAACTGAGATGTTGGATCATTAAATTCTAAAACTGACCTAAATACCTTAGAAATATTATTTAAACCATCAAATTGAGCAGGAGACTCGCCACTCATTCTTATTTCAGAGAGAGTGAACTTTATGACTAGGAACTGAGATGTTGGATCATTAAATTCCAAAACTGACCTAAATACCTTAGAAATATTATTTAAACCATCAAATTAATCAGGAGACTCGCCACTCATTCTTATTTCAGAGAGAGTGAACTTTATGACTACTGCAAACTAGAAAGTTAGGCACACACGGAATTTGATGAGGGGATAGTTAAAGTGTTTTGTCGAGTTAAGTCTTCTACTGAGTGTTGAGCTGCAGAAGACTATTGTGTGACAGATATCTCCATCCTAGCTGTGCAGTGAACAAGCTCAGGGGTCATAAGAAAGTGATTTGGATACTTCAGTAAAAGATTGGGTGGAACAGTGTCCCTTGGGTTTTAGTCCCTTTTTTCTCTGCAACACATCGAGGTTCCAACTTCTTTAAATTATTCATAGTTAAATTATGTATTTGTATTATGTTTAATGTTTTACCCTGTGTAAGTAAGTTGTAAATTACTTTCATACGAGGTTATAGTTAGTTGATATTTTACTCAATTATTTTTCGTTAAAGTATTTGCAGGGAAAAAAATAGATTGATAAAGAAATGAAGTTAAATTATCTTTTGTATTTTTCCTTTCACCAAAGTGATGTACTCTAGTACATAAAGATATCAAATTATGTTTGAGTACTAGATAATCGAATAAATTGAGTAGTTTAGTGTGATGGGACAGAAGAATAAAGGTGATAGTATGTATATATTGTTTGATAATCGGTCACTAACTTAAAATATGGTCTACATTTAATATGCATGTGGAAGCTACTGAATTCAAGATTTAAAATATTTAAACATCTTATTTAGTAAACTCGAACCCTTAGTTAACCGAAATAAGTATTAGCATAGAATTAACAATAAGAATATATATATATATAATCTTACAGTAGTCTAATAATGAGTATTAATAATAGAACTTTTCACAATAGCCCTGTAAACTAGCTAGGTTTTGAACCATAATGCAAGTAAAGTTTTCTAACCGAAATAATCTTAGTCTATTATTCAGACCTAGTTAGCCTATTTTAGTTTGATCGAGTCATGGCCTTTTTTTTACAACTAAAAATATAGTAGAAAGAAAATAAAGCTTTCAAACTGAACCAATGTTTTTGCAAAGATCTTTCAGAAAATAGCACAGCCAGATCTTGAGATTTATTAATATTATTAACACCAAGTCGAGTTTAACAATTGGGCATATCCTTGTTTCAGGCTAAGGGCCATTTTGGCATTGTTATCCATAAGTAATTTTCTTATATAACAATTTTACACTTAGCCTTAAATCTTATAACTTACATACTTTAAGAATAGACTTTTCCACAAGGAACCAGTATCATTCTTTTTTATTTAATTTCAAAAAGAAAGAATAGACATGTTCATGTAGTTCTCTCTTCTTTTCCTTAAACCTTTAGAGAATTGAAAAGGAAGGACTCAACGATGAAACCCTCATGGGTTAATTACAGGTTATCAACATGGTTATCAAAACCTTTTCTTTTCATCTACGATATTGGATTCAAGGGGGTTTCGAAATCTATCTTTTAAATATTTTTAATATTCAATGTAAGACAAAAGTAAAGTCCATGGTTGGTGACCTTACAGGCCATTTTAGAACAATTTATAGTTTTTTTAACTAATAGTTTTGGGGTTCAATTCCTTAAACCCACACAATAGTAACCAAAACCAAACAGAGTCGAATTACAAGGTACATGCTTTATATAGACTGATAGTTAAATAGATAGAGAACAATCCATAACTTTATAAATATTCAAGCCCTCACGGGTATTCTTTATAACAAAAACAAACTATTGGATTTCAAGAAGAGTTAAACAGACCCAACAGTGGCCTTACGACCTGACTTCAACTAATCCATGGAATTAAAAGGGCTCATGTTTCTTTCTGTTTAAAACATTTATAAAAATTGTACAATGACAAAAATGTAGCAAATAACCCAACTCTGACAAAATTTTAATGCCATTCTAGAAATCGAATTACAATATTAAAATTTAAAGAGAACTCACGGGGTTATACATTTAAAAGCAATACATTACTCACAACTTTGAAACGAGAAGTATGTGGCTTAGTCGAAGACTCCACAAAGTTCGAAATAACCTTGACAGACACACTTTCATCTGCAACACTCAGGCATAGGGATAAAACCCTAACTTACAAGATTGTAAACCCCACAATACATTTTGTTTTGTCCACAGAGTCCTCAAAGGGGTGAAGCATTGTCTTCGCGTCTAGATTTTTCCAAGAAGTTTTTATTGCAGAAATCCAACCATATACCACCTACACATACATTCAATACGTAAGCTAAAATAATGTTTTATTTTATATAAACTATGAATAAGAGAATTTTTTCTAGAAATTCCAAAGCAGTGGAAACATTTACCTCATCGGCATTGAAAAACTTCAACCGAATGAAACCAAAACGAGAACTCAATCAGTGTGATGTTTTAGTTTGAACCATGTTAAAGAGGATCGAGGGCCAAGGCCTTTGGCTCCTCCCTCTCCTTTTGCAGACTATAAAATGATGAGGTAGAGCGATGGAAGGAGTGATGCAAATAAAAGAAATAATTTATCATCAACTCCTCTGAAAAGACAATTAAAAACTTCAGGACACATTAAAACCCTAAGGTTTTGTAATCCTTCCTTTTTCCCGCCATCTGGAGGAATTAATGTAGTCACATGGGCTGCATGTGAAAAACTCTGAGTCACAACCCTTCCACTTCCATTTTGTTGACATCTCTCCCACGGATTTACTATTAGTCTTGTCACACTTTTTTGTGTATAGTATCCCTGCCTAGAAGCTCTTTACATAAACATTGCAAGTTTTATTATAAAGGTGGAGTCTCACAAGGCCGAAGGTATGTGTAGGCTTAATGCTTATTTTTTAGTTGGACTTTAGTATTCTAAGGTACATGGGGTATAAGCACTTAGTATAAATATCAAATCCATGTTCAAGTAAGGGTTATTATTCCCCCTGGGAAAAAAACAAGACGGGTCACATTTTCTTTATTTACCTTGTCGTTAGTTAGGGAAGTTGTTCCTCCATAGAGCTGTTAAAAAAAAATGACCTCAACCACCTGCGTTGCAGGATTTAAAGGTTCATGGATTAGTTGTAAAGACTAAGTAACACCATGAACCTTGACCCTTTAAATAGCTCTTAAGCAAAACTGAAAAAGACGATAAACAATATATAACTTTCAAAACAAATCACTGTCACCTTATAGTATCATACAGAGTATTTACCTAGTATTGACGAGGGTTGTATAAAGACTTAATCATAAGATGTGTAAAGTATGCATATTACGTTTTAAACATTATAGACTTGATAAAAGAGTGTGATTGAGTTATAAGAAGTATGAGTAATAACATCTATCTAAATTAATTTCTTGGAAATTCTATAATTATATGCAGTAAATAATTTTTTTTATTTTACGAATTTTAGAGATGTTACATGTGGTATCAGAGAGAGATTCCAACACTAGTCTTAATTGGCTCCCTCGCATATAAAGAAAAAAATGTACTAATTTTATTTTGCATTTATTTTATTCAGAAATATAAAATATGTTTCGCAGGAAATGGATAATGTTGAAGCATTGCTTGAGAATGGTCCTCAACATATATTAATCCTAACAACTTGTATGTATATTTCAATAATACGGAATTACTACAAACAATCATAGATTTAAAAAGTGAACTACAAACTATGAAACATGATAATCAAATAATTTTAGATTTGAATGAAGATCTACTAGACAAAATACATACCCAGGAAAAAGATAAAATAAGTGCTATCGAAACTTATTCTGAAACAATGTCCCATAAACATAAAGACAAGAAAACAAGATATCCTGATAGTGAATCTTCTTCAGATGTTAAACCAAGTTCACCAACGGAAAGACAAAGATACATAAGTGACAGTAGTGAAAGTGACTGAAAACCTAGTATAAAGAAGTATAAACCCTACAAAGAGATTTCTAGAGAATTCAAGAAAATAAAGCCTCCCATGTTCAACGGGGAAGCAGAGAAAGGAGAGGAAGCAGAATATTGGCTGTCAAGAATGAAGAAATACTTATAGATATACAACTATAATGACAAACTAAAGTCTTGAATGGCTATTTAAAATTTAACCAGAAAAGTCGATATCTGGTGGAAAGATATAAAGAGTGTTGGCAATATGGAAGATGGTGTTATTGGCATTGATGTCAATATATGAGACGATGGAAATTTGGTGAACTAAAGTAGTGGACAGACACATCCTAGTGATGATCATTGATGGAAAAATAAGATGAGAGGTATGTCCTTGTTGAAAAAACCATGGATAAAGCTAAAAGCTCTATCAAAGCAAGTGGTGAAACTAGGAGACAGTAATTGATAGGTTAAAGTGGTGAAACTAGGAAATAGTAATTGATAGGTTAAAGTGGTGAAACTATGAGACATTGTTTGAAAGAGGGGTGCTTGAAATAATAATGCAAAGACAGAAATTGATAGGTTTTCTCAAAGACCTTGCTATGAGGCTCAAGACATGCCATTTCTTCAAGAAGCTTTGAGTTTCTACAAGCTAGTGTTCACATTGCTAATTAACATTGTTGATTGATTTAGAATGCCTCTGCCTGCTGAATGTTCAGTGGAATTTGCCTCCATGCCAGAACACTTTGTGCATGATGAAATGGAAGCTTGAAATTTTGAGAAAGAGATATGGTTTGGGAAAAGGTGAAATCTCATCCTTGGTGACCGGGTCAGGTTTACAATCTGGCATTTGTCTCAACCATGGCACATAGTAAAAGGAAATCAAGGACAATAGCCCTGGGATTGAAATGTCTATGGTTTATTGAATCTGATCAAGTGTCGTTCGAGCCAAATTATGTGCAAAAGTTGAAGCAATCTACGTCTCGCACTTTCAATAAAGCGGTGGAGGAGTCTATTGATGAGTTGGGAAGGTGAGCTGCTATGGGCTTAAATGTCTGTGCCAAATTTCCAGCTATTTCAAGCCGGTGAAGGTGAAGGGCTATGTAATGGTCAACATAGGAGGCTACATGACTCCGAGGGTGTATACAGAGAGGAAAATTGAGAGAGCCAGAAATTAATTCAATCCCGAGAACATGCTTGATTTTTCCATGGCTATATCACCATAGAGTGCAAAAGAAATTACAGTGATTGTTCTACAAATGGAAGTGAACATGGACATCGACGCCTTGCCCAAAAAATGTTTTCAAATCATTGGGGGCAATCCCATGGCCGTCTGGACAGTTTCAGATATGGTTGATCTCAATTGAAACTACACCCTATGCCAAATGCCCAACAAGTTTCTCTGCTTATTATGCCAAACCACAAAGAAACCTGAGTCTGAACGATTTCAAAATGTGCAAGTTTCCTTTTGTGGATATACTGATATCACTGTGTAACTGGTTACCTAGTGGAGACTCAGCAATTGTTGGATTATCAAATCAACAGTTGTGATTTGTTCTATTTGAGATTTAGTCCCACATTGGTTACGCGGAAGATTATGTATAGGTTGATATATGCCAACCTCTCTCACTCTTATCGACGTAGAGAGCAAAGGAATGGTGGGGGCTCTGGGTGTTTGGACTCCACGAGAAGCTCACTAGCCCGGAGCCAAGGACGACTTGTCAGGCCCCCTACCTTTTGGTACACGTGGCAAATAATGAATGGCAAGACATGGTAGACTGTTGATGACTTGGCAGGAAAACGTGGCAAAATCCATCGTTTACGAGGATAACGATGTGGCAAGGGGGTGTTGCGATGGAAAACCATGAAGCTGAGATGATGAGATGATAGAAGACGTGGCTAAAGCATCTATAAACAAACATGAAGGTCAAATGGAATTCGTAAAACATAAAGTTAAAAGTTTTAATTAACTAAATAAAAAAAATTATGTTTATTTTTAATCATAAAAATGATTTTAATATAAAGTCATTTTTTAAATTAAAACAATACTATATATATAGTTATATAGTAAAAGTAAAATAAAAAAAATGATTTTTTTAATATCATTTTTTTGAGGTGAATTATTTTTAAAAGGTGTGTTGTTTCAAAAAAATACACATGACTTTTGGAGAAGTATTTATTTCGAAAACAAACGTCATTTGAAAGTGTCTCTTGATTCTTCATCTAAGTACTTGAAGAAGAAGGAAGACCAAAGGAAGAGAAAAAGTCCTAGAAGCTTATGGATACTTAATATTTTAAGGGTGGCATGGTGGTGCTAGGGCAGGTCGGTTCCTGCAAAAGGAAGTTGTTGCTTCCTTGTCAGTCATAACTGACTAAACAGGGGGTCGCAGCCTCCTACCTATTGGTGTTGGTGAATCAAGGGTGTGGGTTCATCTTGATTGGTTGGTGCTGATTGAATTCTATTGTAACATGTAAAACAATTTTTCAAATAATAGTAAAGTGTTGGTGGTTTACCTTATTGGGTTCCATGTTAAAATTATTGTGTTCATTTCTGCCCTTATGTTTGGAAAAAGTAAAAAATTGAGTATAAAGTTGTGACACTAATTCACCCCCCCCTCTCAGTGTCAAAACTTGATCCAACAATTGGTATCAGAGCTAGATCCTTCACTACAACTTAATCACTGGAAGGAAGATCCTATTAAAACACTATGGATCAGCAGATGAAGGTATCAATGAAAGTTCCCACATTTGATGGGGAAGACTTTGTTTTCTGGAATATTAGAATGAAAAACTATCTAATGTCCATTAGGTTGGAAGTTTTGGCACTAGTAGAAGAAGGATATGATGTTCCTAAGGTCACTCCCACAGAATCAAAAGAAAGGAAGAAGTATTGGGAACATGCAAAAGCTTTAAACACATTACAAGCTGGAGTGAGCAAAAAGATCCTTGCAAAAGTACTAACATGTACAAGTGCAAAACAACTTTGGGGAAAATTGGAAACCCTATATGCATGAGACTCCAAAGTAAAGAAGGCAAAACTTCAATCCTTTAAAGTACAATATGACAGTCTAAAAATGAGGGATGAAGAAACTATATCAAAGTACTTCGAAAAAATTGAAAGTATTGTTAATACAGCCAAAGTTTTGGGAGCAGAGATACCAGATAGTGAGCTAGTTGAAAAGGCACTAAGAACACTCCCTATAGCATACAATCCCAAAGTAGCCACTCTTGAAGACCAAGAGAATCTAGAAGAACTTACCATGGAGGAATTATATGGAATTCTCACAACCTATGAGCTAAGACTAGGTATTGATAAATATTCAAAAGAAGAAGCAGCCTTCAAAGTGATCAAGAAAACAAAAAATCAGAAGAAAACATCTCAGGACAACCATCATGAAGAATCTGATGTAGAAGAAGCCAATTTTATTAAAAAGCTTCAGAAAGGATCAGGGAAGTACAAAGGCAAACTTCCTTTCAAATGTTTTAATTATGGAAAAGTTGGACACTTTGCAACTAAGTGTCCTTATCCCAAGAAATATTCTAAAGATGAAGATGACAAAAATAAACAATACTGGAAAAAGGGAAAATCTCACTATAAAAGGAATTACAAGGAAAAAAAGAATTTCTACCCAAAAGAAGAGAACAACAGTTTATCTGAGGTTAGTGACGGTGATGAAGAAGTCCTTTTCTTAGGCATTGAAGAAATTGAGAATGAGGAAGAGTTAGAAGACAAAGCAAAGGTTAATATGAAAGAAGAACTTCTTAGTGCCTTGAATGAACTAAGAAAATACAAACACAAATTTAGACAGCTCAAAAGTTTCATAGTTGAACAAAAATAAAAACATGAACAAAGGAATAAAGAGATGGAGAAAATCATGAGCAAACTAAAAGATAAAATTCTAGAAGCAAGCAAGACAGAGGAAAGTATGGAAAAATCTCTTAAATAAAAACAAATGACCTGTGAAATTTTTGAAGCAAAATTATCTCTCTTAGGGAAAGAACTAGATACAAAACATGTCTAGATAAAATATGAAAACAGTTCTAAGATCTTGGATGAGATTATAACCACACAAAGGGATCCAAGCAACAAAAATGGAATAGGTTATTCACCAGAAGAAAACCAAGGTAACTCAAAACATTATGCATCTGCTCTCCTCGGTCCAGTCAAGAACAAAGATGAAGAAAAGGCATACAATAATCAAAACTCCAAAAAATCCTCACCCATCAAGAAGGAATACAAGGCAACCTCACAAAATTTTTATCGAAGCAGGTATCCTCACATTTTCTTTGGTTATTGTTTTGAATGCTCTAACTTTGGACACAAAGAAATTAACTGTAGAGCATATGGAAGGAAAAACTTGAGGAGCAAGAACTATAACTTCAAAAACAACCAAACAATTGATCAAGTCAAGAACAGAAATTATAACCCCTTTACACCTCTGCAAGAAAGAGATTTAGAATGCTTTAAATGTCATAACCACGGACATAAAGTAAGAAATTGTAGACGTATGGAGATCTCAGAAAGAACGAAAGACCTGAGAGAGCATAAGAATCTTTGGAAAGAAACAACATCAAAGAAGGAATGTCTTATTGCCTTGAAAGCCCAAAATGAAGGGGATCTCTGGTATGTCAAGAGTGGTTGTTCAAAACACATGACAGGAGACAAGAACAAATTCTTGAACTTAAAACAACATAAAGGAAAAGTTACATTTGGTGACAATGCTTCAGGTAACATTCTAGGGCAAGGCACTGTGAATTTGGGAAAAGTCAAAGCCAAAACTGTCTTGCTGGTTGAAAAATTGAATACTAGCTTATTAAGTGTCAGCCAAACTTGTGATTAGGGACATATTTGCATCTTTGATTCTCAGAAGTGTGATATTAGAAGAAAGGAGTCAGTAAGGTTGGTTGGTACTGCTCCTAGAACTTCTGAAAATGTATACATTCTAAACACAAAAATGCATGAGGAATGTCATTTAAATGTAATGGATGAAAGTTGGCTATGGCATAGGAGCATGGGGAAGATTAATTTTTATAATCTAGTAAAAATTAGTAATCTTGGGGCAGTAAGAAACTAGCCAAAAATTACAAAACCTTTAAATCCCATATGTAGACATTATCAACTAGGGAAGCAAACAAGGGTTAGATTCAAAACAAAAGAATACTCAACCTCAAAACCTTTAGAACCGGTTCACTCTGACCTTTGTGGACCTACAAGGACCAAAATTTTGTAAGGAGAGTCCTACTTCATGATGTTCATTGATGATTTTACTAGAATGACCTGGGTATTTTTCCTCAAAGAAAAATCAGAAGCATTTAACAAATTCAAAATCTTTAAAACTTTTGTTGAAAATGAAACAGAGTCAAAAATAAAATTTCTTAGATCAGACAATGGTGGTGAGTTCACCTCAAAGGAGTTTAATCACTTTTGTGAAACCCATGGAATTAAGAGACAATTTCTGCTGCCAAAACACCTAAGCAAAATGGGATTGCTGAGAGAAGGAATAGAACAGTCCAGGAGGCTACAAGGACCATGCTTAATGAAGTGAAATTGTCTGATGGATATTGGAGAGAAGATGTAAGCACAACTGTATATATATTAAATAGAGGTCAACTCAGGATCAACAGCAATAAAACTCCTTATGAGTTGTGGTATGGAAGAGATCCTTCAGTAAAATACTTCAAAGTATTTGGAAGCAAATGTTACATCAAAAGGGTTGATGAGAATCTCAGAAAATTTGATGCTAGATCTAATGAAGGAATATTTATTGGATACTCTCCTACTAAGAAGGAATACAAATGCTATAATTTCAAACTACATAAAATTGTTGAGAGTGTAGATGTTAAAGTTGATGTTCTAAAAACAAAGAAATTCAAACATCAAGAGACTGCATTGGATATCGAAGATGAAGATAATGATGAGCTAGTTGATGTCAAGCAGATATATAAGAAAAGGAAGAGACACAAGAAGATGAAATGGATACTAGAGAAGAAGAGGAAGATATTCGAGAAGAAGAGATAAAGGAAGAATCCCCAAGAAGAGACAAAAAGACACTCTCAAGAATAATTCAATGAATTCATCCTGAAGAATTGATTATTGGAAATAAAAGCACTGGAGTGTAGACAAGAAGACAACTATTATATCAGACAGAAATTGCACTTTTATCACACATTGAGCCTAGTTCAATCAAGGAAGCATGTAAAGACGAGAGGTGGGTCAATGCCATGAATGAAGAATTGGACCAAATTGAAAAGAACAAAACTTGGGAGTTGGTTTCAAGACCAGAAAACAAGAATGTCACTGGAACTAAATGGGTATTTAGGAACAAAATAAATGAAAATGGACAAGCCATTAGGAACAAAGCCATATTAGTATGTAAATGGTATGCTCAAGTTGAAGGAGTAGATTTCAAAGAAACCTTTGCACCGGTTTCCAGATTGGAAGCTATAAGGATGTTCTTAGCTTTTGCCAGCCATAAAAAATTGAAAGTATACCAAATGGATGTCAAATCAGCATTTATTAATGGTAACTTAGAAGAAGAAGTCTACATTGAGCAACCAGAAGGGTTTAAATTAACTGATAAAGGAGACTATGTTTGTAGACTAAAGAAAGCTCTATATGGGCTAAAACAAGCACCCAAAGCATGGTATGAAAGACTAGATTCCTATCTACAAATACAATGCTTCAAAAGGGGGTCAGCAGACAGTAATCATTATTGTAAATTTACTGATGATAGTATGGTTATTGTAGAAGTATATGTTGATGATATCAAATTTGGGAGTGATGATGAAGAAATAAGTAAGAATTTTGTTGGTAGGATGCAACAAGAGTTTGAAATGTCCTTACTTGGTGAACTAAAATTCTTCTCGGTATTTCAAATAGTTCAGTCCAAAAAGGGAATTTTTATCCACCAATCCAAGTATGTTAAAGATATGCTGAAGAGATTTCAACTAGAGGATTGCAAGCTTGTTTGTACACCTATGACAGTAGGCTGCAAATTAAGCAAAGAGGATGAGATCAAATATGTGGATCCAAAACATTACAGATCAATGATTGGAAGCTTACTATATGTAACAGATTCCAGACCTGATGTCAAGCAAGTTGTTGGAATGGTGGCTAGATTTTAAGCTGCACCAAAAGAGAGCCATGTTCAAGCTGTAAAAAGAATCTTCAGGTATTTAAAAGGAATGATAGATCTTGGATTATGGTACCCTAACAAGAACACATTCTCTCTAAAAGCCTATTTAGATGCAGATTGGGTTGGCTGTGTAGATGATAGGAAGAGCATAAGTGGAGGAGCCTTTTTCTTGGGAGAATCACTTCTTTCTTGGATAAGTAAAAAACAGACCTCAATCTCCCTATCCACCACTGAAGCAAAGTACATTGTAACAGGAGAGTGCTACACACAGGTCGAGTGGATGAAACAAACTCTACAAGATATTAAGGTTGTGTTTGAAGAACCCACTATCATCCATTGTGACAACACAAGTGCCATAATTTTGTCCAAAAACCCTGTCCAACACTCCAAGGAAAAAAATATTCCTATAAAATATCACTATTTAAGAGAGCAAGCTGCAAGCAAGAATATCAGACTTGAATATATTTTGACATAGGAACAAGTGGTAGACATATTTACTAAGCCTTTGAATAGGGATGTGTTTGAGCATCTCAGGCAAAAGCTGGCTGTAATTCCCCCTCCAAATTAAAACAAAAAAATGTGATGCATTTGGATAGGGGGAGACAGTGATTGTTGTCAGGGGGAACCTATTAGCCCTTTGCCCTTGATGTAAAAGGGGGAGAAATGAAGGTTATTACATATTATTGTCATCAATTCCAAAGGGGGATATTGTTGGCAATATGGAAGATGGTGTTATTGACATTGATGTTAATATATGAGACGATGGAGATTTGGTGAACTAAAGCAGTGGAAAAACACATCCTAGTGATGATCATTGATGGAAGAATAATATGAGAGGCATGTCCTTGTTGACAGAACCATGGATAAGGCCGAAAGCTCTGTCAAAGCAAGTGGTGAAACTAGGAGACAGTAATTGATAGGCTAAAGTGGTGAAGCTAGGAAACAATAATTGATAGGTTAAAGTGGTGAAACTAGGAGACACTATCTGAAAGAGGGATACTTGCAATAATAATGCAAAGACATAAATTGATAGGTTTTATCAAATACTTTGCTATGAGGCTCAAGACATGCCATTTCTTCAAGAAGCTTTGAGTTTCTATAGCCTAGTGTTGGCATTGATAATTAACATTGTTGATTAATTTAGAAATCCTCTTCCTACTAAATGTCTAGTGGAATTTGCCTCCATGCCAGAACACTTTGTGGATGATGAAATGGAAGCTCGAAATTTCAAGAAGGAGATATGGTTTGGGAAAAGGTGAAATCTAATCCCTGGTGACCGGATCAGGTTTACAATTTGACATTTGCCTCAGCCATGGCACATAGTAAAAGGAAATCAGGAACAGTAGCCCTCGGCTTGACATGTCTGTGGTTTATTGAATCTGATCTAATGTCGTTCGAGCCAAATTATGTGCAAAAGTTGAATAAATCTACGTCTCGCGCTTTCAATAAAGCAGTGGAGGAGTCTATTGATGAGTTGGAAAGGTGAGTTGCTCTGGGTTTGACATGTCTGTGCCGAAATTCCAATTATTTCAAGCCAGGGAAGGTGAAGGGCTATGTAATGGTCGACATAGGAGGCTATGTGACTCTGAGGGTGTATACAGAGAGGAAAATTGAGAGAGCATGAAATGAAGTCAATCCCAAGAACATGCTTTCTTTTTCTATGGCTATATCACCATGGAGTGCACAAGAAATTACAGTGATTGTTCTGCAAATGGAAGTGAACATGGACATCGATGCCTCTCCCAGAAAATGTTTTGAAATCATTGGGGGAAATCCCATGGCCATCTAGAAAGTATCAGAAATGGTTGATCCCAATTCAAACTGCACCCTATTCCAAATGCCCAACACGTTTCTCTACTAATTATGCCAAACCACGAAGAAAACCCAGTCTGAACGATTGCAAAATATGCAGGATGCCTTTTGTAGATATATTGATATCACTGCATAATTGGTTACATGGTGGAGACTCCGTAGCCATTGGATTATCAAATCAACAGTTGTGATTTGTTCTGTTTGAGATTTAGTCCCACATTGGTTACGCGGAATATTATGTATAGGTTTATATATGCCAACTTCTCTCACTCTTATCGACACGGAGCGCAAAGGTATGGTGCGGGCTCTGGGTGTTTGGACTCCATGAGAAGCTCACCAGCCTGGACCCCGGGACGACCTGTCAGGCCCCCTACCTTTCGGTACATGTGGCAATCAATGAATGGCAAGACGTGGCAGCCTGTTGATGACTTGGCAGGAAAATGTGGCAAAATCCATCATTTACGAGGATAACGACGTGGCAGGGAGGTGTTGCGATGGCAAACCATGAAGCTGAGATGCTGAGATGATAGAAGATGTGGCTATGTGAAGGTCAAATGGAATTCGTAAAACATAGGTAAAAGTTTTAATTAACTAAATAAAAAAAATATGTTTATTTTTAATAATGAAAATGATTTTAATATAAAGTCATTTTTTAAATTAAAACAATAATATATATATAGTTATATATTGAAAATAAAATAAAATAAATGATTTTTTTGAATATCATTTTTTGAGGTGTATTATTTTGAAAAGGTGTGTTGTTTCAAAAAATACACATGACTTTTGGAGAAGTATTTGTTTCGAAAACAAACGTCATTTGAAAGTGTCTCTTGATTCTTCATCTAAGTACTTGAAGAAGAAGGAAGACCAAAAGAAGAGAAAATGTCCTAGAAGCTTATGGAGACTTAATATTTTAAGGGCGGCAGGGTGGTGCTAGGGCAGGTCAGTGCCTGCAAAAGGGAGTTGTTGCTTCCTTGTCAGTCGTAACTGACTAAATAGGGGGTCGTAGCCTCCTACCAGTTGGTGTTGGTGAATCAAGGGTGTAGGTGCATCCTGATTGGTTGGTGCTGATCGAATTCTATTGTAACGTGTAAAACAATTTTGCATATAATAGTAAAGTCTTGGTGGTTTTCCTTATTGGGTTCCACGTTAAAATTATTGTGTTAATTTCTACTCTTATGTTTGCAAAAAGTAAAAAATTGAGTATAAAGTTGTGACACTGATTCACCCCCCTTCTCAATGGCAGAACCTGATCCAACAAAGAGGGTCAAAAATATGAAAGAGAATTATTTAACTTGGATAGTTTTTAAGAATTACTTCAATAGAAAGTTTCTGTATGAACCATATTACAAGGAAAGAGCCAAGGAGTTCTATGGTTTAAAACTGGGTTCTGTGTCCATGAAAGAGTTGAGCAGCAAGTTCTTAAGTCTGCTCTAATATGTATCTTACATAATAGATGAAAAGACTAAAATTCAACGGTTTTTAAAATGTTTACCTACTAGCTTCAAAGATAGGATTGAGTTTGACAATTCGAAAACCTTGGAGGAAGCTATGAGAAAGGCTGAGCTTTGTTATAAGAAAAGCAAGAAAAGAGAAAGTATACCTAATTGGAAGACTAAAAAGACGAGTCATTTTGATCAGAAGAAAAGAGGATTCAATTCAAACAAGATTTTTCAGGGTAAGTCTCAGAACTTCTCCATTAATAACTATCAGACAATTGATTTTAAGAATAAAGTACCCCAGAATACTGCAGCATCAAAAGGCAGGGATATGTCTAACACTTTTGTTAGAAATACTAAACAAAGAGAACATGTCAAATACTAGGAATGTCAATGACCGCATTATGCTAAGTACTTTCCGAACCAGAAGGGGAACATCAACAACATACACACTGTCTAGGAGGAGGAAACAGTTGGGGATTTGGAAAATGAGATGCAGAGGATAAATGCATCTATGGAGAACCGACAGGCGGATCACCAGACTTCTATGGTAGAAGTGCAAGTTATGATACAAAATTTTTATGTTCCATATTAATTGATTTAGGTTCTAGTTTAAGTTATATATCTCCTAACATAGTAGAAAAATGAAAATTATCTTTAAAAAAGTTTGATAATTCATCTCTAGTCCAGTTAGCTACTGGCACAAAAAAGAAGGTGGTGAATTATGTTGAAATTTGTAATTTTCTTATGAGTTAGTTTGAAACTCAGGTCAAACTAAATGTGTTACCTTTATAATTTTACGATGTCCTAATAGGGCTAGATTGGCTTGAAAAACACCAAGTGATTTTAAATTGTTTTCAGAAAACTTTTACTTGTTTGAATGAAGGAGAAAGAATTACTATCACAGGAATACCTAGGAAGATAAGTGTTAGACAAATAGCAACCTTACAGATGAAAAAGGCTATAAGGAAGGGATGTAAAGTATGTGTTGTGCACATTATAAATAATTAACAAATTAATAAAAAATATAAACCATGATTTGAGGATATTCCAATCTTGCAATATTTCGCAGATGTATTCCCGGAAGAAATTCCAGGATTACCTCCTAAATGAGATCTAGACTTTACTATCGAATTAGTACTTGAAGCGGTAGCTAATTCAAAAGCTCCCTATCGAATAAACATCTTGGATTTGAATGAATTAAAATTACAATTACAAGAATTAATAGAGAAACATTATGTAAGACCAAGTGTATCCCCTTGGGGAGCACTAGTCTTTTTTGTTAAAAAGAAGACTGTACTTCACGTCTATGTATAGACTACCGTCAACTTAATAAAAGGATGATTAAGAATAGATATCTTCTACCCCACATTGACAATCTGTTTGATCAGTTACACGGACCGACAATATTCTCAAAAATCAACTTAAGGTATGGGTATCACCAAGTTAGAATTAAAGTTGAAGACATCTTTAAAACTTCTTTCAGGACAAAATACAGGCACTATGAATTTGTGGTTATGCCCTTTGGGATAACAAATGCACCAACAACCTTTATGTACTTAATGAACAATGTCTTAAGTAAGTACTTAAACAAATTTGTAGTCGTCTTTATAGACGACATATTAATTTATTCCAAGACAAAAGAAGAACATGATGAAGACCTAAAAATAATTTTACAAGTGTTAAAAGAATATTAGTTATATGCTAAGTTCAGCAAATGCGATTTTTATAAAGATAAAATACAATATTTAGGGCACGTCATATCCAAAGGAAGGATATCGGTGGACCCAGATAAAATAAAAGCTATAATTGATTGGCCTATCCCTAAGGACGTAACTGATGCACGATCCTTTATGGGGATAATAGGTTACTACAAAAAATTTATTGAAGGATTTCTAAGGATTGAAAATCCTATAACTTCATTACAGAAAAAGGGTAATAAATTTGTTTGGGATCAGAAATGTGAATACAGTTTTAATAAACTAAAAGAATTACTAACTACTCAACCCATTCTAAAAATAGCAGATCCAGACAAAGATTTCGTCGTATGCACTGATGCATGCAACGAAGGCTTGGGTGGAGTATTGACACAAGAAGGTCATGCAATTGCAGACTCAATCAAGAAAATTAAAAACTCATGAAAACAATTATGCAACTTATGACTTAGAATTGGCTACAATAATGCACGCTTTAAAAAGGTGACGTCATCACTTAATAGGTAAAAGATCTATGCTAATGTCTGGTAACATAAGCCTAAAATATATGTTTGATCAGCAAATTCTAAACGCAAGGCAAGATAGATGGATAGCTTTCCTTGGCGAATATGATTTCAAAATCAAACATATTAAAGGGAAAGAAAATAAAGTGGTTGATGCCCTAAACAGGAATATGCTAACAAGTTTTGTAGCTTCCATTAGCAGTTATAAAACTAATTTGGAAGATGAATTGGAAGAAGGAATAAAGCGAGAACCAGAATACGAGAATGTAAAAGAAAAGATAACTCAGAATACATATGAAAATATAATTATAGATTACAGTTCTAATGAAAAAGGTTTAATACTGTTTAAAAACTGAATTTATGTACCAAATATACCAAATGTTAAGCTGCTGATTCCAAATGAAATTCACAAAATTCCTTACTCTGGACATCCATGGTATCAAAAAATGATAACTATGTTAAGAAATGAGTACTTTTGGCCTAACATGAAAAATGAGGTTGCTGAATTTTTAGCTAGGTGTATTGAATCTCAGCAAGTTAAAGTTGAACATCAACACCCAGCAGACCTTTTACAATCATTACCACTTCCAAATTGGAAATGGGAAGTCATCAATCTTGACTTTGTAACTGGTTTACCTAAAAATCAGAAACAAAATGATTCCATAATGGTGGTTGTGGATAAATTAAGTAAAGAAGCACACTTTATTCATGTTAAAACAACTCATGCAGCTGCTAACATTGCAGATATCTTCATGAAAGAAATGCATAGAATCCCAAAGGTAATAATTTCTAACCAAGATCCTAAATTTACTGGTAATTTTTTGAAATATTTATTCAAAGGGTTAGACACTAAATTGAATTTCAGTACTGCTTATCATCCGTAAACGGATGAACAAACAGAAAGAGTTAATCAAGTATGAGAAGATATGCTACGAATGTATGTTAGAGATTATCCCAAGAAATGGGACAACTATTTGCACTTAGTTGAATTTGCTTACAAAAACCATTATTAGGCCTCTGCAAATCTTTGTCCTTCTGAAATATTATATGGTAAAAAGTGTAACACTCCTATTACATAGAGTAATATGGTATACCGATTGATGTTAGGACCTGACATGTTAAAAGCATTGGAACTGACAATGAAACAATTCCAAAACAACTTGAAAACTGCTCAAGACAGGAAAAAGAGTCATGCCGATCTTAAAAGAACTCTGGAGGAATTCCAAGTAGGTGAGCATGTGTTTGTTAAGGTGAAACCAATAAAGAGCTACTTTAAACTAGGGATTTATGCTAAATTAGCACCTGGGTATTGTGGATCGTTTGAGATATTAGAAAGAGTGGGTCTAGTGGCTTACCAACTATTTTTTTCACATAATCTTAAAATACACAATGTTTTTCACATTTCTATTTTGAAAAAATATATACATGATGCTACTCATGTGATCGACTAGAATGTGATTCAGGTATATCCAGAAAGATATTTTCCGGTGGAACCAGATTGTATTCTCGACAAGAGGGAATGTTTTCTCCGGAATCGCACCATTGGACAGGTAAAGGTGCAGTGGAAACATCTCAGTCCAGATGAAGCGGACTCGAAATTGGAGAGCGATATGCGGGCGGCATATACTACTATGTTCCAAGAAGACTCAAAATAACTTAAGCAACATCAAGGACGATGTTCAGCTTAAGAGGGGATGTTTGTAACATACCCAAAATTGAAAAATAAATATTATTATTTATTTTAGCAAAAATATTATGTTAATTTTTATTGTAAAGTTTATGACCAAGTGGGTCAAGGATGACTGTAATTGAAGAATTATTTATTTTAATAATTAATAAAAGGAGACACCTATNATGTCCCACTAGGAGGAAGGAGCAGCTATAAAAGGCTGTTTGACAAGTGGCAACATTAGCATTCACTTTCTAGTTGCTGCAGGAGCACAATTCCTAAAAAAATGGTCATGTTCCCTGAGAGGGAGAAATGAACTGGTGGCTCATTAAATTCCAAAACTAGCCCAAAGACCTAGGAAATCTTATATAAACCATCAAATTGAGCACGAGGCTCACCACTCATTCTGATTTCTGAGAGAATGAACATTGTGACTGGTGCAAACTGAAAATTCAAGCACACAAGCAATTTGATGAGGGGATAACTAAAGTGTTTTCCTGAGTTAAGTCTGCTACTGAGTGCTGAGTTGTAGAGTTTTGTTGTGTGGTAGATGTCTCCGTCCTAGTGGTGCAGTGAAAAATATCAGGGGTCCTAAGCAAGTGATTTGGCTACTTCAGGAAAAGGTTGGGTGGAACAGTCTCCCTTGGGTGTTAGTCCATTTTTTCTCTGCAACACATCGAGGTTCCAACTTCTTTAAATTATTCATGGTTAAATTATGTATCTGTATTATGTTTAGTATTTTACCCTATGTAAGTAATATGTAAATTACTGTCATACGAGGTTATAGTTACTTGATATTTTACTCAATTATTATTCGTTAAAGTATTTGCATAAAAAAAAATAGATTGATAGATAAAGGAATTAAAATTATCTTCTGTATTTTTCCTTTCACCGAAGTGATGTACTCTAGTACAAAAAGATATCAAATTATGTTTGAGTACTAGATAATCGAATAGATTGAGTAGTTTGGTGCGCTGGGACAGAAGAATAAAAGTGATAGTATGTATATATTGTTTTATAATCAGTCACAAACAAAAAATATGGTATACATTTAATATTCATGTGGCAGCTACTGAATTCAAGATTTAAAATATTTAAACAACTTACTTCTTTAGGAAACTCGAACCCTTCGTTAACAGAAATAAGCATAGAAGTAAGTATATATATATATAATCTTACAGTAATCTAATAATTAGTATTAATAATAGAACTTTTCACAATAGCCCTGTAAACTAGTTAGGGTTTGAACCATAATGCAAGTAAAGTTTTCTAACCGAAATAAACTTAGTCTATTGGGCATACCTAGTTATCCTATTTTAGTTTGATCGATTTACGACCTTTTTTTTACAACTAAAAATACAATAGGAAGAAAATAAACCTTTCAAACTCAACCAATTTTTCTGCAGAGATCTTTCAGGAAACAGCACAACCAGATCTTGAGATTTATTAATATTATTAACACCAAGTCGAGTTTAACAACTAGCCATATCCATGTTTCAGGCTAAGGGCCATTTTGGCATTGTTATCCATAAGTGATTTGCTTATATAAGAAGTTTACAGTTAGTCTTAAAGAATATAACTTACATACTTTAAGAATAGGCTTTTCCATAAGGAATCAATATCGTTCTTTTCGATTTCGTTATAACAAGAAAGCATAGACATGTTCATGTAGTTCTCTCTTCATTTCCTTAAATCTTGAGCGAATTGAAAAGGAAGGACTCAACGATTGAACCCTCATGAGTTAATTACAGGTTATCAAAACCTTTTCTTTTCATCTACGATATTGGCTTCACGGGGGTTTCGAAATCTATCTTCGTTGGTGGCCTTACAGGCCCTTTTAGAAAAAATTATATTTTTTTTTACAGAATAGTTTTGGGTTCAATTCCTTAAACCCACACAATAGTAACAAAAACTAGACACCGTTGAATTACAAGGTACATGCTTTATACAGACGGATAGACAAATAGATAGAGAACAATCCATAAGTTTATAGACCTTCAAGCCCTCACAGGTCTTCTTTATAACAAAAATAACCTACTGGATTTCAAGAAGAGTTAAACAGACCCAACAGTGGCCTTATGGCCTGACTTCAAATAAACCATGGCAGTAAAAGGGCTCACGTTTTTATTTTGTTTAAAACATTTATAAAAATTGTACAACGACAAAAATGCAACAAATAACCCAACTCTAGCGAAATGTTAATATCATTCTCGAAATTGCATTACAGTATTAAAATTTAAGGAAAACTCATGGGGTTATACATTTAAAATCAATACATTACTAACAAATTTGAAACCAAAAGTATGTGGCTTAGTCGAAGACTCCATAGAGTTTGAAATAACCCCGACAGATACACTTTCATCTGCAACACTCAGGCATAGGGATAAAACCCTAACTTACAAGATTGTAAACACCACAAGACATTTCGTTTTGTCCACATAGTCCTCAAAGGGGTGAAGCCATGATCTTACCGGTTGCAAGGTCTCTGCATCTATCTTTTTCCAAGAAGTTTTTATTGCATAAATCCAACCAGGACACCACCTACACATACATTTGATACATAAGTTAAAACAATGTTTTATTTTATATAAACTATGAATAAGAGAATTTTTTCTATAAATGACAGAGAAGTGGAAACATTTACCTCATCGACGTTGAAAAACTTCAATGTGAATGAAACCAAAACAAGAACTCAATCGGTGTGATGTTTTAGATTGGACCGTGTTAAAGAGGATCCAGGGCCAAGGCCTTTGGTTCCTCCCTCTCCTTTTATAGACTGTAAAATGACGAGGTTGAGCGATGGAAGGAGTGATGCAAAGACAAAAAAGAAGTTATCATCAACTCCTCCGAAAGGACAATTAAAAAAATCAAGACACATTAAAACCCTATGGTTTCGTAATCCTTCCCCTTCTCGCCATCTAGAGGAGTTAATGCAGTCACATGGGCTGCATGTGAACAACTCTGAGTCGCAACCCTTGCACTTCCATTTCATCGACATCTGTCCCAAGGATTGACTATCAGTCTTGTCACACTTTTTTTGTGTATGGTATCCCCTCCTAGAAGCTCTTTACATAAGCATTGCAAGTTTTATTATAAAGGTGGAGTCTCACAAGGCCTAAGGTATGTGTAGGCTTAATGCTTATGTTTTAGTTAGGACTTTAGGATGCTAAGGTAGATGGGGTATAAGCACTTAGTATAAAGATCAAAGCCATGTTCAAATATGGGTTATTATTCGCCCCCAAAAAATAACAAGACAAGTCACCTTTTCTCTATTTACCTTGTTGTTAGTTAGGGAAGTTGTTCCTCCACAGAGCTGTAAAAAAAAAATGACCCCAACCACCTACGCAACAGGAATTAAAGGTTCATGCATTAGTCGCTAAGACTAAGTAAGACCATTAACCTTGACCCTTTAAACATCTCTTAAGCAAAACTGAAAAAGACGATAAACAATATATAACTTTCAAAACAAATCACTGTCACCTTATAGTATCATACAGAGTATTTACCTAGTATCGAAGAGGGTAGGATAAAGACTTAATCATAAGATATGTAAAGTATGTAGATTACTTTTTAAACATCATAGACTCGATAAAAGAGTGTAATTGAGTTATAAGAATGATGAGTAATAACATCTATCTAAATGAATTTCTATAAAATTCTATATTACATGTAGTAAATAATTTTTTTTATGATGTTACACCTATGGATCCATATTCGTTGTAGAACCAGGCATTCTACATTTTTCTCATATCTTCTTTCAACTTGCTCTCGACTATTTTGATTTCGATATTATCGGAGTACTAGACGCTGAGAGACCAATAAGTGTAAGAACGTGATGGGGGTGATCGTTCAATGTTGATCGATGTTGAATAGGTCAACCTCAGACAGTTGGTAAAGTGGTTAAATAGATAATTTTATTTTTAAAATTTTATTATTTAAATATTTTAAAACAAATTAAGAATTTTAAAATTATTTTTTCTAAAACAATAAAATTATTAAATTATTTCTAAAAAAAATTATCCAATATGTGTTTAACTACCATTAACCTACATTTCATCTGCATATAAAAAGCAACTCCCAACTGTCACGATACAACCGATACAGTCAAAATATCATTATGAATGACATGGCAACCCACACCGCCATAGCACAGCACCTCATATATACAAATTTATCATAGTTTTTGGAAGCATAGGCCTATTGGATGTAATGAATAGTGTTAATACTACTTTCTGGTTTTGATTTCTATCATTGAATGTAGTTTTAACTGTTTTTGAATATTTGGGTTGATATAATTTGATTTTTAAATCAATTATTACCTATTGTAACAAGCATTTTTGGTGCTATACATTTTGAGGAAATGGACACTGATCTGATAAAGATAGTGGTCTATATGATGAATGTAATTTTTAATAAAGTTACGATTTTTTTCCGTGGAAAAAAGAAAAGCAGAGCACCTCATCATGTCTTAATGCCTTTCACTATTTGAACACTTCATTTTCTTCACATTCTTCTAATCACATTGAAATGCTCCAAAATCATTAAATTTGCGGTCCAACATAATATAATGCCTTCCAAATTAATTTGCTTTTAAAATGATTAATATTCAAATTCATCTTTACGAAATTTGTGGTTCACTACTCTATATACATTTGGATTATCATATAAGATTTGTGGTTCTATACTCTTATATAAATTTTGATTATCATATAAGTGTTTAAAATAGTATACATTTTCAATTTATTTAAATTGTGTAATTTTTTATTTAAAATGATAAGGTTTTTTTTTTTAAGGGTTTTATATACTAAGTTTTAATTTTAAAAGTAAATTATTATTATAATTAATTTAAGTTTACATTAACTATTATCATAATTTAATATAATTTTAAGTAAATTTAAATTATAATATAAATATTTAAATTAATGTATTAATTAATACTTAAATGTTATAGTAATGGATGAGGTTATATGGTTCAGTGTTTAATATTACTCTATTTAAATTTGGATCATTAATATTGGGTGTTTAAAATAATATCTATTCCACCTATAATATTTTTAAATCTACATTCAACACATTCAATTTATGGTTGAGTTTTAAGTATATAAATTAAACAAGTTGAATAAGCAACGAAGTCGCTTAGTACCTGTCGTTTAAGAAAAGTTTGGAAAAAGTAATAATAAGCTAAGTTAGCTTAGTTTTTTTTTTCTAATCTGTGGATTCGTTAAATCGTTGTGAAATTCGTTGGCCTGTGAGACTTTGTGATAGACTTGCAATGTAACTAGACCTCCAGATAGCCAAGCATATTGATGGATGCACTTGGTGATTATTGGATGTGTTGTGTCGAGTCCCGATGGTGACACCTCACGATGTTGTGTGCTGAAGACATTTGGACTCGCTAGTTTGAATACATTTGGACTCGATGGTGACACCTCACGATTGTCTCAATTATCTTAGCTAGAGATATTTGTTTGCATAATGGTGACAAATTTTATTTATGACCTTAATCACATTAAGTTTTGTTTGTTTATGGATATGTAATATGCAAAGGATAAAATTTATGAGCCTGCGATGGTGGAATTGCATAGATGAAGTGGATCTAAATGGTTCTGCCAAAAAAGAGAGAAGTCCTGAAAAAAAAAAAAAAAACAATAATAATGGTGATGGTGGAGTCATAAGTAAATATATATACACAATTAGACATTTATATCCTGGTAACTTGCCCAAAATAATTAAATGTAAACCTAGTGTGATAAGAGGTATATAATTGCTATTTATGAATTAACTTTAAGGGGTTGGTGATTACCCAGCCAAGTGAAATTTAAAGTGAAGTTTAAAGAGACTGTTAACTCCTGATTTAATTAATATGGGTTTCATTGACCCAGAACATGGTTTTTCATCATGATGTCATAGAAAACGAAAGATCAATGGGAGTTGCTGGATGAGAAGACGATCATACACTATGATATAATTGGCCATCATAGACTAATACATCAATATATTTTCTTCTGAGAAGTTCCGACATATTGGCTACCAGGAACACTTCGAATGCATGTGCTCTCAGGATACATACACGATGAATGTTTCTCGTCAACTATTCCTAGAGAATTTTAAGGAGGTTTATATAACAAGTTCAAACTGGCGCGGCATAAACAGCCAACAATACATTGTATCTGACATGGATCAATATTGGCCATACATTGTGAACAGATGCCATGGAACACAAGGCGAACTCCTCCAATACTTACCCTGCGATCTGAGAATTTCGCTTGCCTTGTGTTTCGTCTTTGATGTGCATTCAAGTTGAAGGAGCATACACAATTTGCAGATGGCATCAATCTGCACCATTTCCTTAAGAAGGCCAGGGGTCGGAGAGGACTTGCAGAGTGACCAGAGTATTCGAACTGCTTTCTCGGTTGCAGCTTGTGAGACTCTCAATATCTTCTTGGAGATTGAAGCTATGCCCATGGCGTGATCAATTGTTGCAGCTCTTCCCTCTGCACATTCACAGAAAATATCCAGAAGACACAACATCTTTTCACAAGTTATTCCCTACGATTCAGGCAGTGATTCAATCAATACATAAATAGCTCTGGCCTCTATCGCCTTGATTCTGTTCTTTCTTGAGGGATAACAGATGGCCATCAAAACCTCCAGAGAAGAAACAGTTGATTGAGGGCAGACTTCCTCTGTCATAAGTTGAAGGAGTCCTCCAATCAGATCTTCGTCCATATTCATAACCAACTATTGCAGCCTCTTCTGCCCACTGCCCGAAAGGGTCTTCAGTAACATGACCGAATGTAATCTGTTGGACTTCTCTATGGAGTCTTTGGAATACAACTATACATTTATCTAATAGTTTTTTATTACCAAGTTCATTTAAATTTGATTTAATACTTGTATCATTATTATAGATAACCAATAACTATCTCATAGTTAATCTAATAATTATGTAATATATAACTATGATTAGAGTTGAAGTTAAGTTAATATTTGTAGAATCATTAGAATTAATTCAAAAGTTAATATATCAACAATTGCACTTCAAGTAAAAGTCATGATTGGAGTTGAAGTTAAGATAATAGTTTTATCATCAATGGAACTATAAAGAAGTAAATTGTTAATTTAGAATTTTGAAAGACCGTCATAAAATCAATATAACAATACAGTTGCAGTACACTTCTCATTCTCATCCATAGATGAAAAAACATTGATGGTAGTCCACCCAAAATTCTAAGATATATATTTTTATGTGCGTAAAGATATAAAGTCCTATCTGTGTAATTAGCTAAATGCCCAACTTCCAGATGGAGGAGTTTATTAGGAGTTTGGAGGAGTTTATTAGGAGTTTTAAGGATTTTATTAGGAGTTCGACAATAACTTAGGAGTTCTAACGATTTCATTAGGAGTTCAGACTCCTAGATGCCAAATGTACTTCAACTAGAAGCCTTAAGCAATTAGAGTTGAAGTTAAGCTAATAGTTGTAAAATCATTGGAGTTAAACTAGTCATTGTATCTAATAGTTAAGCTAATAGCTATCTAATATAACCGTGATTAGAGTTGAAGTTAAGCTAATAGTTGTAGAATCATTGGAGCTAAGTTAATAGGTGTATCTAATAGCTAATTTAAAAGTTGATATATCATCAATTGCAATTCAAGTGAAAGTCATGATTTTAGTTGAAGTTAAGCTAATAGTTATATCATCAATGGAATTAAGCTCATAGTTGTATCTATTAATTGAGTGGTTGTATCCAATAATATTATAGTTAAAGTTGAAGTTTAATTTTTTCAACTATATTTTACGAATTTTGGATTACACCGATAAAATCAATGGACAATACACTTATCTCATTATCTTAAGTAAATGAAAAAACATAAATAATAATCCACCTCAAAATTCTAAAATATATATACTTATCCACATGAAACCCATCTTTATGACAAAGCCTCTCAAAAATATGAAAAATCGTATCTAATAAGTTTGATGTAAGGAAAGCCATAGCTATTAATATTATTAATTTATTCACTCGTTAATTACGTAACCTTAGAAAAACTATCTCCACTAAGTTTTGATGGTGCCTGTTATTAGAGATAAATTAAATAGAGTTTCTTTTGAATAATGTTGAGCCACCCTTTAAAATAAAAATCTCGATGTTTTGACAGAAACGGAATACAGTCAGCGAGACTTAAAAGTTGGTTTGATTAACCATATCAATTGATGGAATGAGAGAAAATGTGGCGTATCCACAATTGCCAAGTAAGCTACATGGATCACTGCTTATTCCTCCCCCAACACGCGTACTGAAGATAACAGAGGCCATGCATGGCCTATCACATCTATAACTTGTGCAATTTTATATAAAATTTGAGTTTGTTTTGCAGTTTTTTCATTGCGAGAGACAGTCATAGTTCTAGCTTCAATCGATCACTTTTCACATGACAAAAAATAGTTTTAGCTTCAGTCGAGTTTTCACAGGAGAAGAAATCAAGAATGGATTTGTTGCTTGGCGTTGCCTCCCACAGCAATAGCTTTCTTATCAGTGGTCTTTCCCCCTTTGGCACTCATCCGGATGTTATTTTGGTTTTATAACCTCATTTTTCGCGAGAATATGCGAGGGAAAACGGTTCTCATCACTGGTGCATCTTATGGAATTGGACAGGTGTATAAATAAAGAATGCATTACTGTATTATTTTTATGTGTTTTTGTGTGTTCTGTTGTAGTTGTACTAATGGTATTTCGATTTCTTATTGCAGCAAATGGCCTATCTGTATGCCAAGAAAGGAGCGAATCTGATGCTTGTTTCCAGGAGGGAAGAACATCTGAAAGTTGTTGCCGACAAATCACGGTCCCTAGGTGCTAAAAACGTTCATGTGATTGTTGCAGATGTGGCCAAAGAGGAAGACTGTAAGAATTTCATAGACGAGACTATCAATCTATATGGTTCATGTAAGAGCCCTTTCTCGATCCTAAGATATTCTTCTTGTAGTCCCCTGTGTATATCTCCTATTTTAGTCTAATGGAAATTCTATATTCTTCTTGTAGTCTCCTGTGCATATCTCTTATGCTATGGAAGGCTGGAAATTCCACAGACTAATGCAATAATTGTGTAAGTCTGTACAATAATGATTTATTGTACAAAAATGCATGTTTCATTATGAGTAGTTGATACAGTGATTTCATGCAACAGTGGACCATCTAGTGAACAATGCCGGAATAGCAAATAGTTTTCTCTTTGAAGAAGCAAACACTTCTGCTTTTCCACATGTTATGGTAATCCTTTTACCCCACCTGATACGGGAATGAATTTTGTATTAAAATCCGTAAAAATACAGAATGTGTTTTCACTAAACACTTTTAGGTCGGGGTTTTGTTGATTGATGTGTGTTGGTTGTTATAATTTATTATTAGGATGTCACATTTTGGGGGACCATTTACCCTA
This sequence comes from Pseudotsuga menziesii, assembly GCA_001517045.1. NCBI lineage: Eukaryota > Viridiplantae > Streptophyta > Pinopsida > Pinales > Pinaceae > Pseudotsuga > Pseudotsuga menziesii. The sequence goes on from LPNX010944316.1 coordinate 152,105, forward strand.
CCTACTATGCGCTTCCCCATTTGAAGCAATCCTCCGGTAGAATAGTGGTGATTGCCTCTGCTGCAGGATGGTTTCCAATGCCTCAGATGAGCATCTACAATGTATATGTCATCCATTTCTCGTTTCAAGAAGTTTATGAACATTTCTATTATGTTCATGAAAACACTAATTGATATAAGTCTACTCGAAATTGGCTTTTGATATGACTTGAATATTGGCGTTTGATATGACCCGATTCGAGTCGACAGGGGCCTTGGGCGTGGGGATTCGTTGGACACCTTTTGAAGTGTTGGAGAGGCACCACCCTTGAATGAGGCGACGAAGGGTATGGTTGGGAATCATATCGTTGTTGGACAACACCTGCATCATTGCAGGGCATGTGTTCTTACTGCAAGAATAGATCCATTTCTCCATACTCTCTCGATCGTATGTGATACCAGTGCAAACTGTAATGGGGTCTCTCATTATCTGCATAGATATCGGGCATATGAAGTAGGAAGGGATCTCAGCTACCGTTGTGTTCTCTTTTGAATCCATACTTATGCTTCTTTTTGTTTTTACATAAACCACCCAATTTTTGGCCAGGAGGGATTGAAATTGATGGGATCTCAGCTACCGTTGTGTTCTCTTTTGGATCCTGTAATAATCAGGTTGGATGTAGATGAGCTTAGAACTAGATGACCCGATTCTGCTGTATTTGAGAGAATTAGAATAATTTCTGATGATTGAAAGTTGAAGCCAAATTTATAGCTTTGCATTGCAAAATGATCGTTATAAATTCCACGCGCTTGCCACACGATAAAGGAAAGTCGGTGTGCACTGTGACCTGCTGGGTAAAATCATGTGTCTGACAAACTTAGAACCTGAAACCGAGGAATCTGGAGGGAAAAGGTAGAGCTTCAAGGCTTTATTGCCGATTCTTAACTCAGAATAGTATCAAATGAAAGCAAAACAGGGTTGAATTTATGAATTAAAGATATGATGAAAATGATGCCATTACCTAAATCGGATCTGCTTAAGCTTGTTTCATCCTCTCTTCAGAGAAACTAGAGTGATGATGACGCTTGGTTCGACCTGTGATATCCACTCTTTGGAATCCTCGTCCTCTTCTTCATCAATCATTGTTTCGACTGATCGGGAGGAGTTATGGAACATAATGCGCCAAGCTAGTATATTGTAACTGGAACTTTCTCCATGCGGTGCTCCGCTTCCGGTTCATGATTTTGTTTCTATGCATCTTTGTAGCTGTCCCTTGCGGCTAAGGTTGGATACCGCACAAGCCCTATGTTCTTCAGATAATTTTAACGACGTATCCTTCATCTAAAACCGGTAAGAAGTTGTATACCATAAGAATCTTAAAATTCAGTGAACTTGCCAGAAAAGAACAATCTTCATAGACGACAGTAGTCTTCGGAAAATAAGACAAAAACTGGTGACTAAAGAAAATTTCAAAGAAAACGGAAAAGCATGAGATAATTGTCTGCTAGGTCGCAGAGAAATTAGAACTCGGTCTGCTCACAGTAGATTCCTTTGAAAGTGTGCAGGAAGGACGGACAAATGGGATTTTTGCCAGTAACATACAAGAAAAGCTGCCTTCAAAGAATGTTTACGAAACTACCGATCTGATCTCTAACTTATACAACTAAGAAAATTCATTTCTGGACAAAATGTTGATGTCATCATCACCATGTGTCAAGTGAAAACCAGATACCAAACTCCAAGAATGACATCATTCCTGATTGGCCAATCATAACTTTACAAAATAGCAAATCCAAATATTTTTATTAAAATTTAAAATATTTTTTTGCAAACTCTAAACTTTAACTTTAGAAAACAGATTTTAATTTTTTGGTGTTTGGCAACTAATACAAGGTCAAAGGCTGTTGACTTGCAAATGATTATTATATACCTGCTGTAGCAGGTATAATAAAGCTATTTTATTATTTTATAATATATGTTTATTTAATTTCAGTTTTTACATTTAAAATAAAAAGTTAAAATAAAACTAATATATATCAATTTTAAACCCAAAAACTTTACTTAGAAAATTAAAAATAAAAACCAATATACATCAATATTAAATTGAAATAATTTATACTTAAAAAAATTATTCTCTCGCTACTTGATAAATTCATAAATTCATATTTTATATATATCAATGTTGGTTTAAAATTGCCCCTTATATGACCATGAATAGAACTTCCTTTAATGTTTATGTTTGAGGTTAAAATGAATTTACACTAGCACACACTTGTTAAAGCTAATTTGTAATGAGTAATTGAGATGAGAAATTGTAAATGGAAGGTCAAGAGTTCAAATCCCCATTGAGTTATAGCTTATAAAAAAATTATGAAGGGTTTTAAACTTTGTATTCATATATTTAAATATGGTGTCATCTTATTAGTCTTTGTGTTTTAAGCTATGAATTGATTTCTCCATATTTTTATTAATTTACATGTGGTTCCTCCTAGTAGGTTATAGGTTCAAATCCAGAGGGGGTTAGGGTATGTACACCTTTCTATGCTAATGCACAAAGGGGAGTCCATGTGTCTCACTTCACATTATCATTATCATTATTATTATTATTATCATTATGCAAATCTAGACTTTTATTATTACTTTAGCTTAAAATTTCACTTGAAGGTTTAAGGTAGACTTTTTAATTGTTTTTTTAATAAGGGAAGGTTCTATATTGGTATGCTCATTTTTTTTCAAAATTTTCACTGTGGTTAGTCTTAATGGGTTAAAACCCTTATGAAGATTTTTTCTTAGTCAAATTTCTCATCAATCAAGTTGAACTATAACTTGTAAAAAAATTCTTACTAGAATGAATTTGAAAGAAAAAAAGTTGGGTTTGTCCACTAGTTAACTTCAAACACAGTATATTCACCAATCCCATTAATCTTTAATGTATATTCACAAATCCCATGAATCTGTCTTATTTGACCTCATATCAAGCTAATTTAAAGTCAATGTTGCATTTTTCTCAATAAAACTTAAGCTAAGATAGAAAGGTTAGCAGGAATCCCAATAAAATAAAAATTTATTCTTGGTTGGGATTCTGCGATTTTTGCTCTTCCTAGGGTTTGAAGTTGTTTTATTTGATGTTGAAGCTTCATAGGTTTTCTACTCTTAATGGCCTACTCTAGGACATGATGGAGTTGGGAGGGGAGAATATCCCTCCCCTGAAGGTGGAGGCATTTTGAATCCTGATAAAAATTCAAATTAAGTTTCAAGATCGAGCTTCTTAATCACAATTTATTANCACCATGCTTAATAGAGGTTTGGACACAGAAAAATTGGCTCCCCTTGATCTTAGATCAATCAACAATATACTTAGTCAATAAGGGTTTCTTTATCTTTCATTTTGAAAAGGAATCTGATAAGGACCTGATTTTTCAAAATGGGACCTACTTTATGTGCCTAAGAGGTCTGTATCTCAACAAATGGACCCTGTATTTTATTCCCTCTCAAGACATTCCCTCAACATTTCTTGTATGGGTCAATTTCCTTATCTTCTCATTCACTGTCAAAATGATGAATCGATGAAAATGGTTGGAAATACCGTAGGACAATATATAGACAAGGGAGAGCCAAAAGAAAATTTTTCTTATGCTTGGATCTATGTTGAGGTTAATATAGAAGGAGGCCTCCTAGAATCAATAATGCTAAAGGATGATGATTTCTCCCATATTCAATAGCTAGATTACAAACAACTTCCCTTCAATTGTCAGATCTTCCATGAGTTCAGGAACTTTGGAAAATATTGTAGGTAGGATCCTAAGCCCATTTCGAAAGGAACATCAGATGAATTGTTGCAATAGGTAAAGAAAGGAGGGAGCATGAAGAATCATACCAAAGCAAAGGTTAATCCCAAGCTAAGGAATACAAAACAAGTAAGAACTAGTTAGATCAAATCTCAGAAAGGAACTAAAAACATGAACTCGTATGAACTATTATCACAAGTTCAAGAAGAACAAGGCGAGGAAAAATGTAAACCCTATGGTAAATAATAATTCCTTGTGGAATATCATAGTTCGAATCCCTTTCGATCCCCCTTGGAAAAGAGGTTGAGGAACCCCCTCCCTCCTTATATGATCTAGATGAGTTACAGTAAGACTCCATGGAAATATCAGCAGGGGAAGAAGTAGATCAATAAAAATCCATTAGGAAAGGAAGGATATCCAATAGAGAAACAAGGGAAAACCAAGTATCAAAAGACATATCACTAGGAAATCAACACATAATAGAGAATGAAATGCAAGGAACAAGAAATTGAAGGGGGGAAGGAAAACGAAGACCACGAAGGATTCCTGCCAAAAACCACCAGTAAATAATGTAGATAGTCTCCAAGAATTGTAGTTTTTTGGGTAGCCATGAAAAATGAGAAGTAGTCAAAAAAATTATTAGAATGGAGAACCTAGACATCCTCCTAATTGAGAAGATAAACCTTGAGCATTCAAACTCCCTTGAGCTGTGAAAAAATATTTGGAAACAAAGTGAAAGTATTCCCTCAAGATTAAGAGGATCATTAGGTGGCATTATGATGCCATGGAACAATGAAAATTTGTCTTAAAAAATTATGAAATGAACAAGAATTAGATTCTATAGAAACTATGGGACATGGATTTGAATATCTAGGTAATTGTCTATCAACATATATGTTCCCAATCTAAACTCAGAGAAACAATAATACTAGAATTCAATTCAGGGCTTGCTAGCGAGGATACATGCTTGGAAGCCCCTATTCGAGACCCCTTAGGGAACGACTAGATGATATGATCCAAGACTGGGAGTTGATTGATGTAAAACCAAAGAGTGGAATGTTCACCTAAACAAATAAAAGGAAGGGCTAGGACACATCGCAGCAAGGCTCGATATATTTTTGGTCCAAATATCCCTTTTGAGATATGATCTCGCCATCCCTTATGACATCGGAAGCTTTGGGATCCCAGAACACACAAATACATATCCCTTTCTCTAAATAAATCATAAAATATGGGACCAATACCTATCAAGATTATCCCTTTTTGGATCTCTCATCTTGAATTTTTTTGGCATGGTTCAAGACACTTGGAATCAACCTATCTTTGTCTCCCATTCCTTCATTTGGGAGCAAAACTTAAGGAATGTCAAAAAATATCTGAAAGAATGGGACAAGAAGGTGATTGAAAAACCTAATCAAAGTCACATAAACAAACAAACTGATCTCTCATGGAAGGAATCCCATATGGAGGAGGCCCCCATCTCTCAAGAAAAATTAGATAAATAAGTTAAATTACAAGTTGCTATGTCTAAGTCATGTAGGGAAGAAAAAGAGTCATGAAGGTTAAAATCCAAGATACTTTGGTTACAATGATGGGATAAGAATACATATTTATTTCATAGGAAAGACAATGCTCGTAGATCTTAGAATAATTACAGAAATTACTTCATCATACAAGATCAAGCTGAATGAGTTCAAAGAAATCCAACAAGAAGCATTCCAACACTTCCAAAATGTAAATACCAAAGAATAATGAAAGCCATCAGATAGTCAGTCTGATTTCTTTGTTTTCATATTGAGCACAATTTCTAATGAAGATAATTCCTTACTGATGAAGAAAATTTCATAACAGGAGATCTCACAAGCTATTTGGAATCTGGATCCTGATAAAGCTCTATGTCTTGATGGGCTCTCTTGGATTCTACCATGCATGTTGTTCAATTATGAAGACAAATCTTTGTTTAATGGTCCTCCATATGAAAATTAAAGGAAAAATAGTGAGAGGAATAAACTCTTCCTTTTTATCCCTTGTTCCAAGAGAAAAGAGTCCATATTCTCTAGATAGGATGCACCCAATTGCCTATGAATTCCTCATACAATATCATCTCAAGGTGATTGACAATAGACTAAAAGACATCACTCCTCAAATCATCCCAGAGAACTAGGGAGGTTTATTCAAGAAAAGACAATTGATGGAAAATTTTATTCTAGTGAAGGAATCATTCATTTGAGTAGATCCAGAAAGGAAAGAGGTAAGATTATAAATAAAGATATGGATAATCATTTTTTATTGATTCGATCATGGATTTCTCTTTGAAGTAATGAAAAATTTAGATCTGATAAGAATTTTCTATCATTGATCATATCTCGTATTGGTAATCCTTCAGTAACCCCTTTGGTCAATGGTAGGGACACAAAAAAATTCAAGCTTAGTATGGGTTTGATGTAGGGTTGTCCCCTTTCCCCCTTTCTATACTTCATAATGATGGATGTGCTATGCAGGAAACTTAAAGATGAAATAATCTAAGGTAACATTCTAGGCATAGTCAGCACACACAATTCTAATACTTTAAATCATACTCAATTTTCAAATAACAATCTACTTATGAGTAGGGTCTCAATGATCGTGGATAAAAGACTAGAAAAGGTGCTCAATACATTTTGTTATGCTTCAAGAGGGTAAATGTCACATTTAGGTTTGGAACACTCCTCAAGCTATTATATTTTCAATGTCCTTGAAATTTGGAAAATAGGCATCCATATCTTTGGAGGAATTCAAATATCTTAGCCTTGGCATCACAAGATGAGCTCCTTTTAGTTGAATCTAGACAAACGTGGTGGAAAAAATAAATATAATAATGTAGGGATGGGGAGCGATATGGAGGAATCATATAGGTATGATTATTCTCTTAAAAGAAACCCTTTCCTCTCTTCTAATATTTCAAAGCACCATTATTTTGGCCCCAAAGGGTACTAACTCAGATAAATCAACTTCTTCAAAAATGGTTATGCAAGGGAGGTAAGAATAATGCTCATAAATTCCACCTTGTAATATGGGACATAATAAATTAAAATTCCTATTAAAGAGTGACAGATTCAAATCTAAGATCCCCAATGGAAAAATCTTAGCTTAGAAGAAAAAATCCTCTATAGTATTATAGCTAATAAAAATGGTTCAGTACAAATATCCATCTGATTTAAATACCTCCACGAGAAATCAATGAGATATTTTGAGATAAACCTCCATACAGGAAATGCACCCAGATATGGAATCTTTGTAAGGAAGCATGGGAATTCTTCCATAATAATATATTTAGATCCTAGGCAATGGGAAAACAATCAGGATATAGAAAGACAAAATGGTAAGTGGAGTTTTTTAAAGATATTAGCATGAGCTTGAGGATCTAAAATATTGAATGATGAACAATGGGTACAAACAATTTGGAACATTCGTATTTGGAAAAACAATTATGGAATATGGGGAACTGAAAAAATCTAAATCTACCGAAGAATCTACAAAGAAAATATAAGATGTTATATTCTTTATTGACCAAGTATTATCTAGTTAGTGTTATATTTTTATCATTTAAGTAATATGATATTAGGATATTATCTGAGAGAATAACATGCACATCAATCAATCACAAGAGACAATAGACACAAATATTTTCCTGGGGGAAACCATAAAGGAGAAAACCCCACAACTTCCTCAGAGATAGAATGAGCACCAATGGCAGTAGTAAAACTAAAAGATAAAAATATAATCTCAACCAATTGTTCTCTCTCTCACTTGAGCGAGCTTCTTCTCTCTCACCTATGCGCTATAGATGGGTGAGTTTGTGTTACAGATAGAGAAGCTCACTCTCTATTTATACTAGTTTCCAACTTGACAATTACATACCAGGGCGGACTTTTCTAGGAGAGTCTAATAACCCTAGTGCCCCTCAACTGTGGGGACCACCCCCCCCCCAATCAACAAGGAGGGTTAACCTGAACTCAATTGTGGGGACTGTTTCCCCGAATTACAATGGAGGGTTAACCTCAATGACTTTATTATATTAATGACTCTCCTGATAGGAACACTGGGGTACAATGAAATATAGATGATTCTCCCGATAGGAACATTGGGGTACAATATAATATATATAAGTGAATACATTCCGAAGTTACAAATACATCAACAGCTAGTAACTCTAAACAAGAACAAAGAAGTTGGGGATCAAAAGGAAAATACTCTACAACATTAGGATACTTAGTTATAACCTCTCATGCTTTCTCCCCCCCTCAATAAAGTATGTGGAAAAATCTATGGGATTTTGTTAGCCCATCAAAGATTAATATTTTAAACTAGTTAGTAGATAACTAGAAAATCCTCATTACAAAAAATATCAAAAGGAGGGGATTCTAGGGACCTTCTCATTTTCCCTTATGCTTATCTAAATAAGAAACAATGCAAAATATTTTGTTTGAATCTAAATTTTCTAAGAATGTTTAGACATCTATTATGTGCACTTTGGGATATGAAAGTTTCATCCCCTTCTCTTTATCTGGGGATTTCTTTCCCTTTTTCTCTTTTGCACAATGCCATTTTAGATCAAAACCATTCTTGTATCAAGCTTGGTTGACTCTTCCAAAAAATTTCTTTTAGAAAAATTGGATAGCTCTAAACAAGAAAATTTTCAAGGGTGATTTAGTTAGAACATAATCAACTATAGCTCAATCCAAAAGCATTTTAAGAGAAATACTATTAGTATGGTATACCCCTAAAGAAAAAACTATCTATTGCAAGGAAGAAGCTTGTCTAGATGGAATAAGTCCTTATTCTCCTCCATTTTGATTCCACAAGACAAGGAAAGATCCTAAGTTGATAATGCACGTGACTAAAGAAGATTTCCTTAAAGGAAGGAAAAACTAAAAATGCACATTCTTTACTTTGATGGGGCTTCTAAAAGCATCCTTGGGGTGATAGGTGCATGGAGTGGTGTTGTATAACCCTAAAAGGAAAAAATAATATGTTTTCTCCTATAGTTTGTGCATAAAATCAATAATCAAGAAAAAGGAATGACACTTTTACAAGAATGTAAACTTACTACTCAAACACATATATTTGAGATGATAATAATAGGAGACACCTAAGTAATTATCGATTAAATGAATTCCTCTTCCCTTCCCTTAGATTTTCATTTGAAGAGGATCAAAGAGAGAATCAATGCTTACGCTCAAAACATGAATAAGGTGGAGTTTTTCAATGTCTTCAGAAATCTGAATCATGAAGTGGATCAAGCAACAAATAGCGATCCATATCTTAATGAAGGTGACTCCAAATCAATCAAGTCCATTTTAGGTGGGACCCAATCCCATGATATAGTAGGATTTCCAAGACACAACAAATTAAATGAGCATTCATGGAATAAAATGAACATACCATGGAGCACAAACTAGAATGTACCTTTCCTAATCCATAAAGGAATTTCATAGTAAAAGTTGACCTTAGCTGAAATCATGAATATTTATGGTCGTATTTTTTTTATAATGATGGTGGAAAATATCTAGAATCCAATACTATTCATGTCCCATTCCTCTGCTATGGAGTTGTTGGATAAAAGTAGTAACAAATGTGACACAATTTGAGAATTTGAAGGATATAATGATAAATGAAAAAGTTGAAAGGGTCATGGGAACCTACATCTATTTCCTCCTACACACAGTTGAATATGAATTTAGAGGGAACATACATGACTTACAGATATTTTCCTGCATTCATGAAAGAGACATGGATTATTTAGAGAGGCGAGTGACTAGGGAAGAGGGAGTTCTTGAGATGGACGATAAGGAAGCAAACCGCTAGATTGACTAACTATATGAGGAATTAAGCCAGGAGAAAGACAAAAATTCGAAGATGGAGGAAAAATTCAACATCCTTGAAACATATATGGTTCTGTTTCAATGAAGAATTGGCAATTTGGAATTTGTAGCTCTCAAAAACATCACATGATACATTCAAATCCCAATTCAGGAGGCATATTCAATATTTGCAACAAAAGAACTTTCCTCGATCAAGATGGACCATGTTGTTCATTACTCTGATGAAAAATAGGTCCCATAATTTATGCTCCCGATTTGGTTTTGTTATGGGATTAGAAGTATTAAAAATTTTCAGAAAATCATGGGAATTTGTAATATCATGATGGTAGTCATTTACTTTTTAGTATGTAAGTAGTCAATATAGTGATCACAATAGTCTATAAGTTGTTGGAAGACATCTTTGAATTTTGTAATTTGTATGACATTGTCTTGTGATACACATTTTGGTAGATGTTGGAAGAAAGTTTTTCCTTTTGCATAGCTTGACATGGTGAAATCTAGAATAGGAAGGGACAAGTTTGTTTGATCCTTGGGCTTTCATGCACCCTTGTACTAATGTTTTATGGTTTAACCCTACATACTTTTTTCATAAATAAAAATATATCCATTAATATGGTTGGCTGTATGAATATGAAATATTGACTAAAGTGATCATTTTCAAGGTAATTTGCTTAGTTTGGAAGGTATGGTGGTGAAAATTATATGTTGTTTGTATGACTTCATAGTTGGAATTAATCAATGCATACATGCTCACTTAATCAACATTTTGTTTCGATGAATTCTCTAATTTACGGCAAGGTAAGGGGTTACTTATTCTTCCTTGATATATGTAATGAAATTTTTTCAAAATTCAATATTTTTTTTAAATTGAGAAAAAAAAACTTTTAAAGTAATGACACGTCATTGTCTTTATTTTTCCAATAAGTTCTCAAATATAATGCAAAATTAAATGAAGTCGATTCTTAAAACATAGTGCATAGAAAAATTCAATCAACTTTTCATCTTTGAACATAATCTTCCAAAGTAAAAGCAATTTGTGACACTTATTAAAAGATGAAATTAATCATTCAGATCTGAAGAAATATGTAACAATTCCATAATTAAAGCGACATTACTACTACCTAAATATATTTTATGTGTTTCAATAGATAAAGTTCTCCCTAAATATATTTTATGTGTTTCAATAGATAAATAACTTCCACAAACAAGCAATTGAGCATTACTTAGTACTGTCCTTTTAATGAAAAAAAAATGGCTACTAAGAATTATTTAAGAAACTACACAGTCTCTCTAATTTTTTGAATAAAATGAATATTAAAGCAACAACATATTCAATGTATGACTAATAAATAATCAACTCAACAATTCCAATTGAAAAAATCACCTAAACACTAAGCAATCTTTATTAATTTTTGGACTTGCTAAATTAAAAAATTCCAAAGCTTATGGACAATAATGACTTTAAAATGCTAAAATATTGGCCCTAGTATGATATAACATGGAGTGTAGATTTGTAAACAAAATATTTTCAATAAATTGCAAGCATAAAGCTTATAGACAAGCAATATTTTACAAGGGTCATGTTACAACTAGATCTTGTTCTTAGTTTATCTGTTCTTTTTGTCATAATTTTCAACCATTGGTTTAAAATGATTTTATATTTTATGTTGATTTTAAGAAGTGTTGACAATCAGTAATTTTTTATGGATTTAATGCTTTTAATGGTTGAATCATTTTATTAATTTAGTTTTAAGGTTTGTATTTTGGGCTTATTAGTTAATATGTATATATTTAAGCTTTCAAAAACTTATACTAAAATTTTATTCCAAGTTTGTTTTATAATCTAACCCTCATTTTTTAGTCCTTTGTCAAATATTTTCTTGAGGAGATTCCTGTAGCAGCTCTATTTTTCCTGTTTTTGTCATTATCATTGGGAGCCGATTATGAGGTGATGGAAACAAATTATGGAAAACCAAAAGAGGTTTTTGTCCAAAAAAGACTCATTCACAAAAACCTCTCTCAATTTTGCAACATCTATTATCATTTGAGAGATTCGAATTCATATTTGTGGCCTATTTTCAGGGTTTGAATTATTTAATAATTTCCTATTTTAGTCACAAATTTCCAGCACGTATTCCGATTAATTGAATGAGAATTTTTAAAAACCAAGAGAGGTTTTTGTTCATAAAAGAATTATTTAAAACAAAATTTCTCATATTTTGCACAGGTGTCCTAGATAGAGATATATGAAGGTGTCTTTGAGGCCCAAATGTTCATAAATTCGCCAAATTTCCCCAAATCCGAATTGCTATTTTTGGGTTAATTGTCTTTAAAGATTTTGAGTTATCATGTAACTAATTGATGTAACTATTTCAAATTTCGACCTAGAAGGGAGTTATGGAACTACCTTACCATTGTAATGATAAAAGAAAGACAAACATACAGTTTTGGGTGGGGATTTTTCACTCAAGGAGAGGCTTTTGGAGCTTTGATTTCTCAAGCTAGCATTTATAACTCTTATGTAAGCGGATGACTGTTATTTATTATATATAAACTGATAAGCCCTTTTACTTGTCATGCTTTTTCATTTCTGATATGGTTGATTTCTCAGTCTACAATTTCATTTCTTGTTTAAAGGTTTATTCATGTAAATGCTTGTAGCCTATGGGTTGAATTAGTATTTCATGTGTAATGTTTATGGCTTATTGGGATGTGTTTGATCCCCAGTTTATCCAACTTGCATGATTCAGTTATGTATTAGATTGTGGATGTTTCTTTCCTCCTTTCTGATGAATTTTTTAAAACCAAAACCCTAAAACCTATTTTATTTAATTTTACTTTTGAGATTGTGTTGGCTTGTTCTTCTAGTAGTCTAAGAACAATTTCTGGCACTAACATATTTGGCGCCATTGTCGGGGACGAAGCTGAAGTATATCTTCCCTGGGATATCAGTATTCATCTGATTTTGAGAAGTGAACAAAGTCAGAAGATCTTTTAGACTACAATTTTTCACCAGCGACTCCACGATTAAAGATTCCACTACAAGGAGAATTTTGTTGACAAAGAAATGAAGAAGCCAAATGGAAATACTGGGTATCAGCTTGTTACTTTCCTCCATGAGGTTTTGTTCTTATTCATCAGTTATTTCCTGTCTTTTCCATTGCATGTCAAAAGAATTATTTTTTGTTTTGTCTATTTCGATGATCATAAACCTTCAAGTTCATATCCGTGTTTGGAAGAAGAAAGTCTACATTATTCTTGTTTTATTGATGTTGATCATATTCCTTCATTTGAAATACATGTGCAACATGATATACATATACCCATATCTTTTGAACATAATTATTCTAGTCATCTTGTAGAGAATAAAGCTGATCTATTACATTCTACCATCATTGTTGAAACTTGCGAACAGCTTGTTGAACCTCATTTTCAACTCATATATTTTCAGTATAGATTCAGACAGAAGATGTTTAAACCTCTTAGGATGCCATCTCTCTTACATCCTTACCCTTCCTACTTTGTTGAATATCTTCCCCATTTTATTGGAAAAGGCCATATTACAGCAAAGAAGCATTTAGGATATTTTCATAATTTTATTGATAATTTTGAAATCATGCATGAGGATGTTGTCATGAGGTTATTTTCAAAATCCTTTGTTGGAGATGCTGGGTTTTGGTTCCGAAATTTAAAAGCTGATTCAATTGGATCGTGGGAAGAGTTACATGATGTCTTTTTGAAGTATTGGGGTAAGAATAAATCTTATGATCAATTTCTTTCCAAATTGTATAGTTTGAAAAGGGAGAATGATGATCCAATTACTAAATTTAATTGGAGGTTTCAAAGTTTTTATATCAGTATGCCTATGGAGATCAGACCTTCAGAAAAACCTTCAATGGTATATTATGTTATGGCTCAACATTCAGATCTTGTCTTTTTCCTGTTAGAAAGGAAACCATCATCTTTAAAATAATTGTTTGAGGATGCAAAAGGAGTGGAGGAGAACATCTGATCTTGAAAAATGCTTTGAGATTAGGCTCATGTTGAAGATATACAAGCTTATGAACAGGAAGAAGAACGTAGGTATCATTCAGATTTAAGACAATTTTCTTCATCATTTTCAGATTTTCATATGAACAAGTATATAAATAACACTTGTGCTGATTCTTTGTATCAGTTTGCTGACTTTTTATATGATAATATACTTTCAGTGGATTATAGTAGAAATTTCCTAGTTCCTGCTATGAGATTATCATGTTATGAAGAAGAAGTTACTCCTCTTCAACCTCTTACTATTGATATAAGAAATAAGCTACCATTCTTGACTTATGGTCACTTTCAGAATTTTATTTGTTCAAGTTTTAATCAAGGAATTTATTTAAAGGTCAAGAAGCAGTTTGAAGAGCCCTTGGTTTCCATTCTTGAGCCAAAGTTTAAAAATAACAGTAATGGGGAGGAAGATAATGCTTCACTTTATGATAAATATAATGAAGACATTGACGTTTTAAATCATAAATTTTATGATCCCGTGGCTTCTTGGATGGAGTTGTATTTTTCAAAGGTTTCTAATGCTCCAGCTTTTGGCGTACTTCCTATTTCCAGTCATAAGTATCAGCTTCCTACAGACTCTTTATTACATTTATCACATCTTTTGTGGGTTTTCTCAAACAGTAGCATGCATGGAATTATGATTCTCAGTCAAATGGTTTCTTGGCATCACTGGAATTATGATTACACTTGATTGGGTTGTTTCCTCTGATTACAAGTAGGAGTAAATAGCAAAATAAGCTTGCTATACGAACATGTAGATTCTTTTCAGTATGCTGGTTTGTAGCAGTATTTTGTCATTTCAGAGGTATGTGTTTAGATTTTGAAAAAGTTGGCAAGATTTGGTAAATGACTCCATCACCCAATGAATAAGGCACAAGGTCTACAGGTTCTTGAATCCTCACAAGGAGGACTTCATGTCGCAGCAAGAGCCAGATGTTATAACTAGATATTGTTCTTAGTTAATCTGTTAAGTTTTGTCCTAATGTTCAACCGTTGGTTTAAAATGATTTTACATTTTATGTTGATTTTAAGAACTTTTGACAATCAGCAATTTTTGTTGGATTTAATGCTTTTAATGGTTGAAGTATTTCATTAATTTAGTTTTAAAGTTTGTCTTTTGGGCTTATTAGTTAGTATGTATATATTTAAGCTTTCAAAAACTTATAATAAAAGTTTATTCCAAGTTTGTTTTATAATCTAACCCTCATTTTTTAGTCCTTTGTCAAATATTTTCATGAGGAGATTCCTGTAGCAGCTTTGTTTTTCATGTTTTTGTCATTATCATTGGGAGCGGAGTGCGAGGTGATGAAAATGAATTATGGAAAACAAAAAGTGGTTTTTGTCCAAAACAGACTCATTTACAAAAACCTCTCTTATTTTTGCAACAGCTATTATCCTTTGAGAGATTCGAATTCATATTTGTGGCCTATTTTCAAGGTTTGAATTATTTAATAATTTCCTGTTTTAGTCACAAATATCAAGCACGTATTCCGATTAATTGAATGGGATTTTTTAAAACCCAAGATAGGTTTTTGTTCATAACATACTCATTTAATAAAACCTCTCTCCGGTTTTTTATTGGTGTCCCGGATTAAGATATATGAAGATGTCTTTGAGACCCAAATTTTTAGAAATTTGCCAAATTTCCCCAAATCCGATTTGCTATTTTTAGGTTAATTGTCTTTAAATATTTTGAGTTATCATATAACTAATTGATGGAACTGTTTCAAATTTCAACCTATAAGGTAGTTATGGAACTACTTTACCTTTGTAATGATAAAAGGAAGACAAACATACAATTTTTGGTGGGGATTTTTCACTCAAGGAGAGGCTTTTGGAGCTTTGATTTCTCAAGCTAGCATTTATAACTCTTATGTAAATGGATAACTATTATTGATTATATATAAACTGATAAGCCCTTTTACCTATCATGCTTTTTCATTTCTGATCTGGTTGATTTCTCAGTCTACAATTCCATTTCTTGTTTAAAGGTTTATTCATATAAATGCTTGTAGCCTGTTGGTGGAATTAGTATTTCATGTGTAATGTTTATGGCTTATTGGGATGTGTTTGATCCCAAGTTTATCCAACTTGCATGATTCAGTTATGTATTAGCTTGTGGATGTTTATTTCCTCCTTGCTGATGAAGTTTTTAAAACCAAAACCCTAAAACCTATTTTATTTAATTTTACTTTTGAGATTGTGTTGGCTTGTTCTTCTAGTAGTCTAAGAACAATTTCTGGCACTAACAGGCGGTAACTTGAAAATTTAAGTAAAATTCGAAATGAGCCACTAAGATGTTCACACAAATTTCACAATAAAGAAGGTATGTGATTTTATGATTATTTGAAGGATATGGATGAGCTATATAAATCAAGAAAAAATATCTAATTTCAAGAAAATTCATCTTGGAAAAAGGATGGCACAATTCACATGTAGTCGCACTTGTCATCCTAATAAAAAGAGACTAGGAGGACAAAGTCATTGCCATAGGCCTTAAGATAGTGGGTATAAACAAAAAGTATCTTTTTTGGATCAATAAAGGATACTCTAAGGAAGAATAGGGATCCTTTTCATCTAAAAAGTGAGAAAAAGTGTTCCAACATGTTTCAAATCCTCCCTAATTATTCCTACCTTGTTTGGGGTGAGGCAGGTAGGCAGGTAGGCAGGCGGTTATTAGGACATGGGGAAGGTTAGTTAGTGGGGTGTTAGCTTTCAAATGAGTGCCCTACAGGGGAGATAGAGAAAGGTTGGGTTGTTAGTGTGGGGCATTTACTTACAACATAATTCATGTTCGGCAACATCATTTTACAAAAAAACATTCTTTTTGTGCAACAAAATCAATGGGGCTACAATCGAATACCATAACTTTGCAAAAAATTATGTAGTAGCCAGTAAGATCATGGAAACCACACAAGATTTCGATCGATGTGAAATTAATTAAAGCAAAGAAACATTGAAAAACTAAGCAAGATTGTCAAATTTGATAGAATAAATTCTAAAAATAAATTATCCTTCCTAGTATGGTCATTCGTTGTGTTGTGAGGATATCTAAATGTAATGTTAAGAAGCATAGCTCATATATCCCAATGGCTTGGTTAGGTCCATTAACAAAGATACAAGTATATTATTAACAATTCTCCTAATATCCATTCATGATTTCAAAGATTTTTGAGCTAAGGTGAGAAGAAAAAATACCACCTTTTGGAGCATGACCTTTGGAGAAGCCTTTGCTTCCAAATCCTTACCATTTGTTTCTCCTTAAGTTTTCCAAAATACCTGCACAATCATCCACAACATCCTTCTTCCATTTCTCTAACAAAAAAACTAATGAAGTTCATAAAATGTTGGATCTAAATTTTTATCAAAACAATTAACACATTTTTTTTTCGGGGGGTGGGGGGGTTGAATTTATTTATATTGAATCAAAGATGAAGTAGAAAGCTTACAACATTGTCCTTGAGATGGATTCTTCCTCCATTTTCTAGGTTTACTACACCCTTTTTTCCTTTGATCGCCAATAGCTTCAAGAAAATAAAGTCTCTTTCAAATCCTCGAGCATTTCATGACTCTCTCAATCCTCTCTATTCCTCACCCTAAATTCTTTTTATATAGATTTATCATTTAGGTAATAGGTGTGAGAATTATAGTGTAGGATAGGGATCCCACTTAATTTATGTTTTCATTCCTCCATTTACCCTTATCCTATGTATCTTTGAGATTTTAATGTTTTAATTGAGTTTCTTACACATGAATTAAACTACATATTCCAAGCATGTCCTTCCACAAACTATGCAGTATCTTAATATTGGCTCAACTTTAAGAAACCCAATAACTATAGCTGTCCCTTATAAGGATTTATCAGAAACTAACTACACCTTTCTTTTAAGAAAGTAGTAATTAGTCCAAGAGATCATGTCTCTCTTTAGTGCATCATCTCAGTCTTCATGTTATAGATGAACATTAGTACCTTATTTTGGCCTATATTATTAAGGGTGTTAATTATTTTGATAACAACAATTCCCCTATGCCTTGGGTATCCCCCTTAGTTCTAGTGGTCTACTAGTACCGAGTGAAAAAAATCTAAGGGAATGGTTGGAGGGTGACATTTTCATTGTTGGTTTATTGGAGGATTTGATCTCTTTCCCCCTCTCAACAATTGTATAGGGAGTTGTTTCATCCTCTTGTGGACGAGATACCTACCAATTAAGGAACTAACCCATATCTCGAGATTTTGTATCCTCTAGAGGTTTGGTTGTTGGTTTATCTAAGGAGAGTGGGGTATCAAAAGTTTTAAGGAAGACTTCCCTCAAGTAGGGTTAAAATTAGGAACAAAGGGAAGTACAGAAAATAATACATAAATTTATTTCAATGGTTCTTAGAGAAAGAACAACCCATCAACCAAAAACACGATGAAAATAATGTCTTCGAAGATTAGGGGTTTGGGATGGTAAGATAATAAATTTTTATCCTCAATTGGTTGGTGAATTTGGAACAACCTAATTTGATTCTAATGCAAGAGTATATGGGGAGATAATGGATATTAAGAAACTCTTGGAATGTTGGGAGTTTATTGTCTAGATTTGGAAATATTATGAGGGGAAGTAATTTCTGATTTAGACCAAAAATTACTATTGAACAATTGTTATTTTTTCCCTTACATTCTATGTATGGTTGTCTATATCAATATCTTGGATTAATTTTTCATTGTACTAAACTTACATGGTCCTTATGATGGTAAGAGGTATTTTTGGGATTATATTTCTTATTTGTAGTGTTTAAGGATAGATAACATAATTGTTGGTGGGGATCTAAGTTTGACTATTTGTAGAAAGGATATTTGGGGACCCTTAATGAGGTTATATATATTATCTCATTATTTTCTAGACAAGTTTGAATTTACAGACTTGATAGATATCGAACCTATACAACTTCTTCCAACTTGGAATAATAGCAGGTTTATAGCAATAACACTTGAAAAAGACTTGATTAGTTTATTATTCATGTAAAACTACCTCTTCATGTGGAGATTATTATATCCTAGGTGGATAAGGTTAGGTTCCATGATCAATCATTGGTTTTCTACAAATTTGGTATATAAAAGGATAACCCTCATTTCCCAAATAAATATAACCTAGTTTGGGCCTAAGAGGAGGATTTTGAAGGGTTGATAAAGAACAATTAGGCCACGTGTGAAGAGATATGTGAGGCTTTGTTTGAGTTAAAAAAAATATTTTTATTTGAAGAACCTCAAGAATAAAACTTTTCATGGGATCAGAAGAAGAAAATACATAAGGATGGTTTGATTAGGGATGCAGAAAGAGACATTAAACAGGTTATCTCATCATTTGTGATTAAAGAGGATGATATTTTTTCATAAGTGTGGCTTGTATTTTTGGAGCAAAAACACAATAAATTAATTTCGCATTAATAAAATGAATGGTGAATGATGAGACAAGCATTATAGATCTCTATGGTTTACATGGTTATAAATTTCTTGGATAACTATGTGCACTTTCAACATAGTTATAATAAGATATAGGAGTTGAACGATTATGAGGGATATAGAAGGTTTGAGGATTTCAATACCTAGAATGTTTGGGTATTAATAACTTTCACACTATTTTCTTACAGCTAAAACAGACTCAGTTGGGGGATTATGAAAATAGTGGAACTTTTTCCTTGCTTGGTCGGTGAAGACAAGAATGAGGAACTATTTAAACCAATGACAAGAAGAATTATGGTCATTGTTGGTCTCTTTTAAAAGAGATAAGATCCTAAGACTGAATGGTTTGTTTGGAATGTTATATTTTTTCAGTATAAACTAAAAGAGAAATCGGTAATCAATTGAATTTCACCTAATCATTTCAACTTTAACATAATAACCAAAAGTGGTCATAAAAGAAGAGACAAAATAGCATGGAAGGAGTGGCCCATGATACTTTTATGGTAAGAGGTCGACCAATAGATAGAGAAAAAATAAAAACCTCTAGTAGAAGATAAAACTTGAGAGGTATAAGACCATATCACTTGGTCCAACAAAGAAAACATGCTAGCGATGTTTGTGACAAAGTTGAGAATTATAAATGGAACTGCCAGTTAACAAAAGTTGAGAAAGACGAAGGGTTTCATGAAGGCCAGTCGCATGATGGTAAGTCTTTGCAAGAAGAAAAAGGAGATTTATATTTTGCCTCTTCGGGTACACAGTCAAATCATGATTCGTGGTTGATCGAATTTGGTTCATAATGTCTTACGAAACCTCACAAATAGTGGGTTTGTGAGTATGTGTAATGTCCCCAAAATTTGAAAATAATTTTTTTTTAAGGCTGGTCAAATACTACCTGTGCTGGACATAATCTTAACTATGCGGAATGTGTCGTACTTTGAAACTAGAAGTATGTGGCTTAGTCAAAGACTCCACAAAGTTCGAAATAACCCTGTGTTGTATTGTCGTAAGTTGTTCTTATGTCTTGCTTTCATATTTCCAGATATGGTTATTAATGTAATACTCATATTGTAGCAATGTTTCTTACTATCTTGATCTATGATTATGCATTTATATGTATGTTTAGTTATTTCGATTAACTTACTCAGTGGTTATAAAGTTTGATTATTGTTGTATAAACAATTCTGAGTTAACTTGTATTTGTAAAAATGGGTGGAGTGGAGGGACTTGTTTCCCTTGTAAACACCTGGGAAGTAATTTTTTTCTACTTGTTACTTCGAGGATTACTTAGTTCTTATGAACTAATGCATTTCTTTCTATGTCACGTGCAGGTGCACTTGGGGACGAAAACTGCTTATAAAAGCGATACAAGACATACTTCCCGTTGGTCACTAGCACTCAACTTAGATGATGAAAAACTTTACATTCCTACCCTAGTGACTACTATGATGGATTTTAGTTGATATTTACGCGAGGAGAGATGTTTCACTAGCGTATATTGTACGGGTTACCATTATTGTTTTTAGGGATTCTTTGACAATGATTTAATTACTGTTGCATTTATCATTTACATGGTACACATTTTATATAGTATGAACACTCTTTAACTTGGTTCATGTTTTAATATATTCTTGGTGTAAGTTTAAAACCTTATCTATAGCCCTCCATTGCATATTTCATATGCCATGGACTATGGCAATACCCTATGTATTTGACACACATTTGGGAATTATGTATGGCACGTTGTTTAAACATGGTGCTACTTTAAAGGGTTGCATGAACTATACACTATGGTATTTGATTTATGTTATTCGAGGCCAGGGTGGCGACATTAATTCACTTTGGGATGCGTGGGCCTCAATCTTAGGGATTGGGCTCTTTCAATGGTTTGGGTCATTTGCAGCATGGCTGCGTGAGCTCTGCCTTTGGTCTATGTGGTGGCGTAAATCTTTGGAGGTTGGCTGTAATGGAAGTTATGTTTACCACTTTGTTTTAACAGCGTTGTTTCACCTTGGGATCTATGCCACAAGTGGCATTGGCGTTCCCTCCATTAGAGCTGCGACTGCGCAGTGACTCATTATTTTCATGGCTGAATCGTGGTTATACTTATTCTGTGTATTTAAAATTGTAAGAGTCGTGACTATGGGAATAACCCTTCAATTATATATCGATGCTATTGTCATAGCGTTGACAGGGTTTTAATGGATTCTATGATAATGTTAAATGTTTTGAATGCAAAGGGTTGTGAGCCACAATGGTGGTTACAGCGTGTAAATAATTTGGGGGTTTTCACCTCTGTGTAGAGATGGGTTGAATTATTTTTACGGCCTCTGTATTTATAATAGCGTGTTCTATAGTTCATGGTTTAAAACTCTACAACGTTTAGTAGAATAATAGTGAATCCTACAGGATTCGATAGGGTGAGTTGTAAATGTAAAGCTTGTGGACTCTAAAGGATTTGATCCTGGGTCATGATGGTTGATGTAAAGACTTGTTTCATCACTCATGCCCACAGGATTCGTTCCTACTGCTTCTATTTATCTATGTTATGTCTTAAAGAGTTCTCTGTAATGATGTGGTTTTTTTATTATGTGGAAAGTTACTAGGATATGTGATTTGGTTAATTATATGTTTTGGTTTGATTATTTATGAATGAGATGGATGGATGTGGATTATTGTTTAATTATAATATGACTTCCTACCACTAGATGGTCTCGATATCTTGTATGTATATTTGATTTATGGATTACTTTGGTTAATGAGGGATGATATTGTTTATTAACTTCGTTCTTAAAAAATTTATATAAAGACCTTGAGAGGTTGTCGATGGTTTTAGTTTTATCTTATTACTTCGGTTTAATGATTATTCTTAGGTGTAGCATAATGTGATTATAGTGTTGTTTATTTTAAAACAATGGAGAATGTTTTAGTTCTTATGTTTTTTTTTACTATACTTTAATTTAATGTGTTTTATAACTAGTTATGTTTAGGGTTTATATTAAATAATATTTTAACTTCTAAGCATAGGTCTGCTGGAAATATAGAATATGCCAGTAGAATCCATAGATAGTTATACATATACATGGGCTCTTTCTTAAGTAGTTCTAGGTGTTAGAAATAAAATTCAAGATAGGAAATAAAATGTAGACATAACTTTGGAAGAACAATCATAAACTCTTAAACATTCTAGACAGACATAGGGTTTATAAATAGAGTGTAAACCCTTAAATATTCTAACAGGAAATAATTGCAAAAATAGGGTTAGAATATATAACATAAACCTTTAAATATCCTAACGAGAAATAATTACAGACATAGGGTTAAAAATATAACATAAACCCTTAAGTATTTTAACACAAAATATACTAGATAATGAAATGGAAAAATAAAGAACCTCATACCTGTAAGGTGAAGCTATTCCAATGGCTCAAAACTTGCACATTCAATTACCCAACATTAACAAATTCATAGATAGATATGACCTCTGTATAGATAATCGAATCACTTGGAAACTACCACGTTCCACCCAACCATGACCAGGAACCGTTTCTGGTTTTCATCTAGATCCCCCAGAGTTGGTTCCAACATGAAAATAGCTTAGAGATCATAAGGTAAGGCTTCCCTAACTGGGATATCAGGTCTGAATAAGTTCTTCCTTTTCCTCTTAGGAAAATGTTCTACAATAACTCTCTTGAGAATAAATAGGGAGAGATAATGATTCACCAAAAAGATGGAATAGATCCCCAATGCTCTCTTTGGCTTGGGACTTTATAGGCAGAATTTTTAGTCAAAAGGGGAAGTTAAATCAAGAGTCATTTGATTTCTTGATTTAACCCTCTTATTTAATTTAGGCACTTTTAATATTTAACTTAGGAACTTTTAACTAGTTCCTCTTTAGAGCTTTCTAGGTATTATAATATTTAATTATCTTTTAGTAATAATAATAATAGATGAAGCCTTTCCTTCTTTCTTACATTTATGAATATTATTACTATGCTTCTCTTATACATACCATGTATAAAATATATACTTGTGTGTGTGTGTGTGTGTCTCTCTCTCTCTCTCTCTCTCTCTGTATATATATATATATATATATATATATATATATATGTTATTTGTTAACATTTGTCTTTAGGTATCATATAACATGATCCCTAAACTTATGACATTTTCTTCATTAAGGTCGTGTTGGGGCCTGGAAATTCGCAGGCGACAATAGTAAGGGATTCTCCCCAATCAACATTCCCAACTAGCCCGTTGACTGTTTGGTGTAGGGAATCCGTCCGGTTTGCGGTCCGGCTACCGTAGGTCAAGGTACAAAACAACAGTTTTACCGGTTGCGGCCCGGTCCACCGAGTTTTTTTTTTTGACTTAATTATGAGATGCAAGTGCTTAATTAATAATGCAGGGTGATCAAATGCAAGGGGCCGTCACAAAGTGATGCGCAGGTTCTTACCTCTCATCTTAAGGCGCGCAAGCATTTAAATCACATGCAGCAAGTAAATGAACTAACTACCTAAATCTATCCCTAGGGAGCAAGGTTATCATTCGTTAGTGAGTAACACATTCCGTACATGCATTATGAACAGTTACAGGCAACTGATACTTCATTCAAAACACATGAACAATTACAGATATTCAAACAACCAGATAGCCAATTATTTTACAAACAACATTTATTACTCACGGTGGAAGGAATCCCAAAGATATTGAAGAACATTTAACAAAAACATAGGTTCATGAAATTAAATGCTCTCATAGTAAATGAAACATAGTTGAAAATGAAATAGTTCCTCTTCAACATTATTCATTGAGTCGTATTGATACATTCCACATTTCACTCTCTCCAGCAAGCAAAATTTGCAGTTTTCTTTGCAAAATGAAGTAGTTCCTCTTACAAGTAACATTTACAAAATTTTCCAGGGAAAAATCCCTTTCTCATTCCTACTTCCCCATATTTAAACTACACCCCCCGTCGTTTGGGATTCCCCAGTGTGCGACTTTTCAGTCTCTCCAAACCTTTCAGCTTCCTCTTCTGGTCGTTTTGTCTTCCCAATTATCTTCTGTGTGCGTTCATCTCCCCATCAGTAACCGATAGGTCTTCCTAGTTTGTACCTCTGTCGTTTTCTTGTTTTGTCCTTTTCTCCGCTTTGTCCTCCTTGTGACCCTGCCGGTTTCGATCTGACCAAGCTAAGCCTTCACTCCGGGTTGCCTCAGCAGTCCGTCGAATTCCTCCTGCAAAACAACTTCAGTGCATCATTCGTTGAAATGGGATTTTAAACATTAAAATTATCTGCTCGGAATGGTCAACCCACAAGAAAATAGCCAGGTGATAGTCTCAAATAAGCCTTGGGCGGGAAGGTTATAAATCGGTAGTAGGCAAGGTTTGGGCATCGAACGCTAAACCACTTTCCCGGCCGCAACGGCGGATGGGGAAAGACTTCAAGCATACGACAGAAAGGGCGGGAAAACTTTAAGTCGGAAATCGGAAGTCTTTGACGTCGGAAGCGAAATGGATTTCCTGGCCGTAACGGCGGATGAAGAAAAGATATAGTCACGTGATGGACATCGGGGAGCGGATCGTTTCACACTTCAGAAGCTAAAATGCTTTGAGAGCCGCAACGGCAGATGAGACAAAGATTACAGCCCCTGATTCAACATAAAAGATGCCCGAAAAATCTAAGTAATGGAAAACTCGAAACATCGACGGTCCAGCTGATTCACCTCAGAGACAATGGGAAACCGATCAGATGGGTTTCTGGCTAGCAGGCCACATTCGATTCTATGACCAACAACAAAATCTAAGAAAAAATGCATCCTCTGGAAATAGGCTGCAAAAAATCATTAGAATCAAACAATGCTAAAGCAAGACCAAACCTTCATGGATCAAACGAAATCAGAGCAGCTTTAAATGGAAAGGAGGGGCCCCAAAATTTAAGAGATTTGGGGAGAAAAGTTGCAGCAGCAACAACTGACGATTACCTGGTGAACCCAGATCTCTGGGCGATTAACCTTTGAGTGGCAGACTATTTAACAGCAAAAGCATCATATTGAATTCTTCCAGCAATATGGATTTCTCAAATGACTGAAGTGTGTACCCTTAATCATTGATGACAGTCCAATCAGGGAGAGTGGAAACCAAAATCGTCAAGTCCAGATAACTATGCCGAGGCCAGAGGATGAATTTCATTATTACCTTTGTCTTCAGGTGGCTAAAAGCTTTGGACACCACAGGATTGGAGCATATGGTAAACAGAAATATTCGTTTGTTCCT
>LPNX010944329.1:0-44143 GCA_001517045.1 Pseudotsuga menziesii
AGAGGAGCTTCATTGTGGGGATAAGTATCCAAAGCCTGCAGGGAAGAAAATCTCTGGTCCATCATCATCAAAACATGATAATAATAAGGGTAGAAGATACAGAAGAACAGAGAGGTATCCAAATTAAACAAAAAAACAGAATCAACCTGTTGTCAGCTAAGTAGATTAGAAGCTTTTGTTTTGTGTGTTTCCCCAGCGTATGACTTTGCAAACTTGATATTTTGGTTTTAAGAAATTTTTTAAGCCCAGATGGGTCTACTAGAGTATCTATGATAGAATTAATGGCCGATATGTCTTTCCCCCTTGTTGGGCTTTTTTGTTTTTTGTTTTTGGATGTTTTCAAATGATATGGTCTTTTTTTTTGACAGATTGTCAAGAGGCTGATGGGTAACTGCTGGGGCATTCAAAGCTTCTATAATAGTTATTAGAAAGATGAGTCTGGGTCAAATTTTTTAAGTGATTATGAAATCATTGAAATGTAACATTACCCATTTCTTTTAACATTAAAAAACGTTACGCATTTTTCCCCAGGTAAAAAATAAAAATGATTGGATAAATACCTACAGCGCTCTTTCAAACTTGGGCTTCGTGTCCTTACCAGCCTTTCCTGAGGGATCCTCATACAAGACTAAAGGATGCCCAAACCTTTCCTTTGGGGTCCTCATACACGACTAAAGGATGCCCAGATTGTGATGATGAACAATGTCTTATGTTGTAGAGGTATTTTAAGATAAATTTCTTGTTTTACTCACCAAAATAAAACAATACGCTTTGAAGACTGACCATTAGAAATGAATATGATGGATAAGAGTAGAGGAATTGATGGCAAGGTGAGGAGAAATCTTATCTGATTTATGAATATGTTGAGAATAAGTCTCTGGATTTATGGCTTCACAGTAGTAAGAATAGGCCATCTATGGGATATTGCTCATCTCTGACATGGAAGATGAGACTGCAGATTGCTGTGGATGTGGCAAGAGGGCTCCAACACATTCACCACCACACAGCCCATAAAAATCTCAAGTGCAGCAATGTGTTAAGCTCTTTACATTTACACAAGAGAAAGAAAACAAGCACAATTTTAAAGTTGGCATGAAATCGAACCAGACATTCCAAAGCTTCTGAAACTTCAAAGTCAAAACTCACTTATTATCAGAGATACGTTTTTTAAATGGAGGATAAGTATCTCACCTGAATTTATGTGCTTTAAACTCTGTTATCGAATCACACACCTGTTCCCAAATTAACTATGTGACTGCCCACGGGTCTATAGTTAACCTGCTCTCTCATCAACCGGTTCACACCCAGCTGTTAGCCTGTTACCAATAGCAGCAATCTTATGCAAATTTCTCTGTTCCACCGGCTGCAGTTATATCTTCAATTGATTAGTCTGCCCAAACGAGCTTCTTGCTGCAATGCCCTTAATTCAACGACTAGCAACAACTATGCAGCAGCTTAGGCAAAGAGAACGGCGGGTATACTCCATCGAGCCATCCTGTCAATTAATTCGGCATTTAATTCATCACTTACCACCCACCAACTTTCAAGTCACCAGCTCGGGCAAGAAACGGACCACGTTTTAAGAAAAACGCAAAAGAGTTTCTGCTAAAACCGCTGCCGGAAAAGAATCGTTTCGTAAGAAACGGTTTCTCCATTCCAGAAACGAGAACGGCCGAAAAAAACCGCGGTTTTCGTCTCGGTTTCGTTTCCTCTTCGTTTTCTTCGAGAAACGTATAGTGCCGTCACGTTTCTGGTAACATAGCATGCAACCAGTTGTCGGGAAGAATACCTGAAACATTTGCAAACCTGAACTTCCTCGGCTATTTAAACCTATCGAATAATAATCTGTCCGGTAGGATTCCAAATGCACCACATTTGGAGACATTTGATGCATCTTCATTCTGGGGTAATCCGGAACTTTGTGGGTTTCAACTTCACAGAAACTGCAGCGATTATACCTCTTATTCCGGGGAGGCAGTGGAGAGCAACGATGGTGTGCATTGGTGGGAACTGTGGGAAGTTGGAATGGGAATGGGAATTGCAATTGGGTTTGGAAGTGTCATCGGAACATTATCTCTGAGCATGCGATTAACGACCAGATACTACAAGTTTGTCGATAGCATTTTGGAGTTGTTGTAACTCAACAACGATATAGAAAATGCTTTGTAATATGAGAGTACTTGTTATGCTCTCCTGCCCCTTTCTGAACACTGAAATGTTGTAATGAATATTGTTTCAGGCTTTGCTGTACTTTCCTTTACGCTTTCTGTACTGAATATAGAAAATGCTTTGTAATATGTAATTTGTCGATGGCATTTTGGAGTTGTTGTTACTCAACAACGATATAGAAAATGCTTTGTAATATGTAAAATGATAATATGTAATATGAGAGAGTACTCTGCACCTTTTTGAACACAGAAACGTGTTCATGAATGTTCCAGGCTTTGCTATACTTCGCTTTAAGCTGGTTTTCCGTGTCATCACATAAATATTATATTTTATTTTGAAATTTTCTGAAAGTTCCTCTTATATGGTTAAGTTTCAAAATATGTTACTAATGAGCCTCTTTTGTTTTCATAAATTAAATATATTCTATTTATTTTGAGGGACACTGGCATTAAGTATAGGTCTTAAGTTTTGAATGACTCCTGGTCGGTCTTTGAGAGTGATACTCTTAATTGAGTTTAAATGTTTAATTTGTATGATTTTTTATTTTAAATTATTTATTTATGATATATTTTAGATATTTGATTTAATATTTTAAGTTAAAAAATATATATGATTTAAGACCAATTTTGTTTCAAATTTATTTAAAATAAGAAAAGCTATTCAATTTAAGATTCCTAATTTTATTTTATATCAATAATATTATTTCTAAATTTAAAGTTAAAAGATGAAAAAATAAAAAACAAAATAAATGTTACGATGCTGACTGGTACGATGTGTTAAGGAATCTATGCGTAGAACCAAAGTTGGAATTTCAAATAGCGGACACCCATCAAAATTGCCGATAACAATCAAAATCTGAAACGTTTTCTGTATTCTAAGCCAAATTTCGAGGCTTCGTAAAATTTTAGCTGTATTTGACGGATAAATCGACCCGTGACGGGCATTTACCCGTCAAATTCCACCCTACGTAGAACTTTTGGGTCAAATTTGTGGTGCAGATCCGCAGAAAGGACAACTCCAGGCTACTGCTACCTCTTAGTTACCGCTTCCTTTAATTAGTTACCGCTTGTTTGAGTCCGAGTCTTCGTGATCGTAACCTAAAATTGGGCCGCACTCGCCATCTCATTACTACCGGGCCACCGGCTGCCTGTCGATGTATGGGTCTTTTATCAGTTCACACACAATAGCCGCCCTTGACAACTGCAGGGACGCATTTTCTTTAGGGAACGGACTCGGGGAGCGAATTAACGTCGGGCTCAAAAAGTTATGAAGAAGCTAACATTAATTAAACAACCATGAAATAACAAATTATAACTTTTAATACTTTAAAATTAAAATTAAAAACTTTATGATTAAACTAATAACAATTATTGATTTAGTAAATTAATGAGATTAATATGTTTGAAATAAGTTGAAAGAAATATATTTCAATAAAATAATATTTTTTTTTTTTTTACAATTTACTATATAATATTTTAAAATTAAAATTAAAGAGATCAGGATTAAAATTAGTAACAACTAAATTAATAAAATTAATATGTTTGGAATAGGCTGAAGGAAACATATTTAACATATTGATAATGTTTATTTCTTAAAAATGTATTTTATTAATATGTAATTTTGTTGTCTATGGGTGTTCACTTATGATTTTATTTGCCAAATGGGAAGTTTATTTGGCAGTGCATGTTTTCATTGCAATGAAATTGGACTTTTCAAAGTAATTG
This sequence comes from Pseudotsuga menziesii, assembly GCA_001517045.1. Classification (NCBI taxonomy): domain Eukaryota; kingdom Viridiplantae; phylum Streptophyta; class Pinopsida; order Pinales; family Pinaceae; genus Pseudotsuga; species Pseudotsuga menziesii. The sequence goes on from LPNX010944329.1 coordinate 3,894, forward strand.
GAGTACAACTACACAATCATCTAATAGTTTTTATTATCATGTTCATTTAAATTTGATATAATAGTTGTATCACGATTGCACATAACCAATAGTTATCTAATAGTTAGTTAATAGTTGTTTAATATAAATGGGATTTGAGTTGAAGTTAAGCTAATAGTTGTAGAATCATTATAGTTAAGCTAGTAGTTGTATCTAACAATCCAATAGTTGAAGGTGAAGTTTAATTCTTCCAAGTATAGGAAATACACTTATGAAGATGTTAACGCAGCTATTTTTGACTTTTTTGAAATTGTTAATTTCGATTTTTGAAGGAGGGTCATAATCAATCTAAACATTACACTTGTCTCCTTCTAGTTCATAAATGAAAAAACATAGATGGTAGTACACCCCAAAATTCTAAGATATATATGCCTATCGGCTTAAATATATAAAGGTTGTAATTAGCTAGATGTCCAACTATGAGATGGAGATGTTTATTAGGAGTTCAACTATGAGATGGAGGAGTTTATTATGAGTTAAGACGATTTTATTAGGAGTTAGATTTTTACATGAGTGTACATTAACTAGACCTGAAGATGTCAAACGTGGAAGTTAAGCAAATAGTTGTAGAATCATTGCAGTTAAGCTAATAGTTATCCAATATAACGGTGATTAGAGTTAAATTTAAACCAATAGTTGTAAAATCATTGAAGTTAAGCCAATAGTTGTGTCTAATAGTTAATTTATAAATTAATATATCATTAATTGCACTTCAAGTAAAAGTCATGATTGGAGTTGAATAGTTGTATCTAATAATCATATAGTTGAAGTTAAAAGTTTAATTTTTCAAATATCTCTACATCTATGTTATTTTTTAAACTTTTTAAATTATTTATTTTGATAGATGATGCCCACAGAATCATTGCTGATGGTATGAAAAAGCATAGATGGTAGTCCATCCCAAAATTCTAAGATAGGCGTAACTATCCAGGTAATTGGCTAGATGCCCAACTCCAAATGCAAGTACAAGATGCAGGAGAACGAGCTTGACTCTTACATGAGTACACATTAGCTAGACTCAACTCCTAAATGCCAAACGCACTTGGACTAGAAGCCTTAAGCCTTAAGTGATTAGAATGAAGTTAAGCTAGTAGTTGTAGAATCCTTGGTGTTAAGTTAATAGTTGTATCTAGTTAAGTTAAAGTTATCCAATATAAGTGTGATTAGAGTTGAAGTTGGGCTAATAGTTCTAGAATCATTGGACTTAAGCTAATAGTTGTATATAATAATCGATGGAGTTAAGCTTGTAGTAAGCTCATAGTTGTATCCAATAATCGAATAGTTGAAGATTAACTTTCATTTTTGCAACTATTACTAAGTGTACTTATAGCATGTTAATTAAGCTATAATCTATTTTTTATTTTTTTGAAATTAATAATTATTAATTTTTACGACTTCCATAGAATCAATCTCCACAGCACACTTGTCTCATTCTGGTTTAATTTTGGACGAAGACCATATAATCAATGTGTACAGTACACTTGTCTCATTCAAATAAATAAATAAAAAAACATAAATAATAATTCACCCCAAAATTCTAGGAAACATATACTTATCAAGTTAAAAATCCTTTAAAACATATTAAAAGACGTAAAAAACTATTTATATTTAGTTGACTGGAATAATGATTTAGACTCGAGAGAGCTGGAAAAAACCAAGCGAGAAGGAAGAGTTACTAACGGTGTTTCACTTGCTCTTTCTTCAAGTCTTCCAAAATTTGACTTTTTTCGTCATTTCATTCCACGAATAGTTCGTCGGGATATTTTTAGGCGGCCAACCTGGAAATTAAATATCTATGTGGGTTTCAGAATCTGCATTGAATGTGTATTGAAGACGAAGAAGAAGAAAAAAAAAAAAGTAGAAAGCTCAATCGTGCAGTCAAGATTGTTGATGAAGTTTGGAAACAAATTGACAAAAAGTTTAAGAAAAACTGAGTTTCTACTTGCATAAAACATGNAAAAAAAAAAAAGTAGAAAGCTCAATCGTGCAGTCAAGATTGTTGATGAAGTTTGGAAACAAATTGACAAAAAGTTTAAGAAAAACTGAGTTTCTACTTGCATAAAACATGTTATTGACAACACATGTTATTGACAACAGTAGAAACTTGGAAACTTGGATGCAAGATAATATTTCTGTGGGTTTGGCACTGAAGAGGTGCATTCTACAGCCTAGTAGGAGAGACGTGCTCATCTTAAAGTTAAGACGTTTCTTTTATAAAAAAAATAAAATATTATTAAAAATAAATTAAATTAAATTTAAATTATTTAGAATTGCATATATATAAAACAACATAAATTAAATAAACTAAAACCATAAAAATTAGATTACACATTTTCACTCTAAAAAAGAGTTTACACCTTGAGAGATTTGATCTTTCTAGGTGCTTAGTAGATCCCCATTTAGATGAATCTATGTTGGTTTTAAACAAATACACACTAAGTTCTATAAGTACCCAAAAAGAAAATAAGCCTTGAACTTTAAGAATCGGTTAGGAATTGCATAAGATAGCAAACCAAAAAGGCAAATTGAAACAAAAATATAGCAAAGTACAATAGAACTGACCGAGTTTAATAGCATTGTCCCATCGTTTTTCTAGCTTAAAAGACGAAAACAACCATAGAGAACGATGTTGTCTATGTTGTTATGTATCTAAGAACGTTTCGTCATGGGAATGAGAACTCACGTCCAGTTTTTGGTAACAAAGCTCTAAATTTGATCCTCTTTTCATTATAGACTCTTTCAGATATCGAATTTCTAAGTAGCACCTTCAAGATTTCTATGCATGTCGAAGATGACATTAAGCAAATAAAAGAGATATACTATTCAGGTCAGCAAAGTATGCCCATTTTACAAAATTATTTGCCTGAGAAATAAAGGAAAAATAATACCAACAATAGATTCACTTTGAGAACAAGAAATCATACAAACACAAATACTTGCATATTTATCAATATTGGAAAAATACAAAGGGATTACTATTAGAGTGCCATACCTAAATACCATCGGAAAGGAGCTCATAGATGAGGTGAACAAAGTTGAAGGTTTTCTATAGTGCCTTGCAAAACCAACAAACCAATGTAAGCCAACATGTAGGGTCCGTCGATCCCTCTGCACAACCTCTTTTCCTTGTAAACCACAAAACCCCCACCAGAGAGAATTAAACACTGGAAGTCTAGAAAGTATGATGAATCATAAGTGTTCAATGTCATAAAGGAGGAAAGTTAGCATAAGCACTAGGTGAACACCATGAGAAGATGCAAAGAGAAACCCCTAAAACAAAACCCTACCAAACTCAACTACTATAACACTCAAAGTCACTATGGAGGTCTTGAACTAAACCATGAAACCCCCTTCTAGTAGTCAAATTTACAATAGGGCCCTTGAATCAGAGCATGAAACCTTGAACTCGCAACATAGAAGTTCCCCCAAGTTTCTTTCAATATGCATGCAAGGAAGGCAAAGTTGCATAAGAACAAATTATGGAAGACCATCCAAGAGAGGCAAAGACTATAACAAGATGTAGAGTAAAATCCTCGAGGCCATAAAAGAAAACAACATGCTCAAACCAAGACCTGTCAAATACATAAACCTTGCACCCCTGCAAAATGCATTTTAATCAAATGTAACAAAGCCAATTGATGCTTGATATCATCCCAAGCAAGTGTCTACTGCGACCATTCGAGTCAATGACATCAAGCAAATCAAACCCATAACGTAGTAAAATACTTAGGCACAAAAAGAAATGGATCTTATATATGATATAAAATTGTTTAAATATATACTTTTGGCATTCATTTAATTTTACAATTTCCAAATCACTTTATCTAGATATTAATTTAGTTCCTCCAACATTCTTGTATTGTTCCCTGTAATTATGAGGTAATCAACTTAAGCTCAGAGAGGGATCCAATTTTTTGAGGTGTAAGTTTTTTTTATCTTAAATTGTTTACATGTCTACAAAAAACTTACAACTCAAGAAATTTTATTCCTCTTGGTGCTTGATAGATCCGAGTTTAATACTATGTTATGTTATGTGACAACATCTCTCCCGTATTGCACTATAGAGCACCTCACTACCATTGGTGCAAAGATCTAGGTTTATGATTCCATTACTTTATATGACAACATCTCCTCCATACTGGACTGTAAAGTACACAAGCACTTTCATATGAGATATTCGTTTTTTTGTTGTATTTATGCTTTCCAAGTCCTTCTTTCAATTGAAGTAGGTTCAAATTCTCAATTTGTGGTTCTTTCGATTGTTGTAGTGTTTAACTCCCTACCCCCTTCCCTAGTGAGATCTTCTAAGTTTGGATCCATCATCACCCATACATACAACTTTGAGTTTTTCTTAAATTTAGTGTTATCTTGTTATGTTGTGGTTTTCTTGTAAAACTCAAGATCTAGTTAATCTACTTTTTTCACTAAAAAATATCTTTAATGGTATCATATTTACAAAAAACTTAAAAAGCATATATACCTTTCTTAAATGCTTTATTTTAACATATAAAAATATATGTTGGTATCTTTTAAGATATTTTTTCAATCCTTTTACTCTAAGACAGCATGACCTTTCCACTCTCTTATCATCATCTATATAGGTCAAATGACATTGTAGCGATATTGCTCTTGTCAAAGTAAATATTAATTGTTCCAAAAGTCTATTTTCATGTTAATAAATACTGTTCTCACTTTTTTCACTTATTAAAATTTATATGATGTTTTTATGTAACGTACTTGACCCCAAACACATCACTAGGGTTCGAATACTTGAGAGATTCTAAAAAGGAAGGACTAGTTAGAGGTTAAGCACAACAACATAATGTTCTTCTAGGGACACTAATATGCCAACAAACCAAACAAATTAAAACAATCCATCATTTAGGAAGACATTCCTTCCAATGCAAGTCTATATCCCAACATAAATGAGATGCAATGTGATGAAGCATGAATATAACCGATTTAGTAATCCTTTTAACATGTCAATCTATTTCATCATCTCATCTATGGGAAGCCACCCATCAACATTTAATCAATTAATATATTCCTCTCTATACTACCGGTACAATTTAACTTCTAGTATATAAGTAAGGAAGAATTAAGACACTTATGTAACTAACCTTTAACATTATAATTGATCAACTTTATAACATTTAAATATCAGCCATTAACCCCATGTAAGGCCTCATCCAGAACAACCATACATGACCAAATGGACTACCAATAAATCAAACTTACTAGCTCTCCTAAATGCAGAATGATTATCTTCTAAAACAACAAGTTAATCAACACTCTATATTATCTCAAAAGGGAGAATTAACACACTACTTTATATCACACTTTCTGCATTAAACAAAAACCATAATCCCCATGGAAGACCTGATCTGGAACAACCAAATATGACCATATGGATTGCCCGTAAATCATACCTCAAATGATCATAGTACATAATCAATAATCCTCCAATAGTAGTAGTAATACATCAAAGCACAAACAACTAATCTAACAATCATAATTCAGACTTGTACAAGGAAATGAATTCAAATTGCAATATATATAATAAGCTATCTAAGCCTCCACAAGCACATGTGCAATGGTAACATAATAAACAATGGTCAAGAATACTTATCTTTGTTGATGTAGCAACTAGCATCAACCAAACAACGTTCCTACCAGTTTTCGACTCTATCAATACAAACTACTTGAGAAGGCCACCCTCGAGATCAAGTAAACTTAGCATGATTGTCCCCATGATTATCCCCATGATTGTCCCAATCTCTTGCAAGAATAGGTGAAACACTATCTTCTCTTGCTCAAGATTGTGCCCCTCTTTTGTAAGATAAAGCACATAAATGGTTTCCCTTTCTCAGGATTGTCGCCCTCTCCTTCACCGAAAATCTATAAAATATGATCTCTTGCATAGGCTTGTCCCCCTCTCCTGGAATACCAATGTAAACAATTGACTATATTCACAAGACTGTCCCCATCTCCTGAAAGACTAGGAACAACACTAGCTTCTCTTACTTGAGATTTCCCCCCTCTCCTGGAAAACAAAGTGCATCAATAGTTCCCCTTGCTCAGGATTGTACCCCTCTCCCATGAGGAAAAAATTAAACAATGGTTTCTCTTGCTTAGGATTGTTCCCCTCTACCACAAAACAAAACCAACAAATAGGTTCTCTTTCATAGGATTGTCACCCTTTCCTCGAAGGCAAGAAAAAAAAAATGAGTCTCCATAATATTGTCCCCATCTCCTGAAAGAGTAGTTCCTGTAAATGTGATCTCCTTCCCTACAAACAATAGTTGGATTTTGGTGTAAATGTACTATTTGAATCCTCTCTCTAGCATTCGAATCAAGGGTGATCACTTGCACCATTGACCAACCAACTTGTTAATGAATGTATGAATGAATGAAAAGGAAATTCCAATCCCTTTAGGTTGATTCAAATTCCCTCTAAGAGATTGACTCAAGGCTACATAGGGAAACTCCAAATCATGGAAGGATTCTCTACCAGACTGACTAACTTATTCAATTTCTCCAAAGAGAAACTCGAACTCACTAAAAAAAACTCAAATTCATTGGCAAAAAACAACTCTCAGTTACCAAGGATAGATCACAATCATTAAGGCTTACTCAAACCTCCCCAAAATCCCTCTCATGTATTGGAGACAACTCGAACTCTACCTACTGAATTGAATTTCCCTAAAACCAATCCCATGTAGTTTGGATTGATCTGATTTTACTCTAATTTACTGACGATAACTTAAATTTTACTCAAGCTCCCTCCAATTGGATAAAGACAACTCGAATTTCCCCAAATCACTCCAAGTGAGTGAAGGTAACTTGAGATAGATCTGATCTACTCAAGATAACTCAGATAATGCATGGGTGCATGCAAAGAATCAATTAGGTATATTAGGATCTCTAATGTCCAATAGAATCAAAATTAGGAAATGTAGAGTACTATTAAAAAGGGAGAAAAATCCTATCCCTCCCAACCCCCTTGCTTGTGTAATCCAAGACCCCCCAACCACATTTGTTGTCCATGTTGAGCCATTATTTAATTATAGGTAAATACTAATAAAATAATAATAATCATATTTCCATATTCCAGGCACCTAGTGCCATAAAAATCAAATAAAGACATCAGATCAGTTCGAGGCTTATAGTCGAAGAATTACACCCCCTCCCCCTTAAAAAAATGCATCGTCCTTGATGCATACTTACTCATACATTTCTTTACACATGCCTTAATCATTTTCATTGCAACTCTTGGAAATCCTCTTTCGAGAAACCACAACACTTCCCACTACCACCTACTTTTATGTTTGTATATACAACCTATGGGATGTGACTTTCTTCACCTCACTAGGCCCTCAGGATATTATCATCCTTCACCTTGTCAGTTCCTCGGAATATCACCATCCCATTCCTAGGATTTTGTGCAAAACCCTAGACTAGCAGAGCATGCGATTAAGGACCAGATACTACAAGTTTGTCGATGGCATTTTGGAGTTGTTGTGACTCAACAACGATATAGAAAATGCTTTGTAATATGTAATATGAGACTCACTTGTTGTGCTCTACTCCACCTTTCTGAACAGAGAAATGTGGTAATAAATGTTAAGTTGCTCAAAAACTATATGGAAAATGCTTTGTAATATGTAATATGATAGTACTTGTTGTGCTCTCCCGCACCTTTTTGAATACATAAAAATCATCACGTAAATATTATATTTTATTTTGAAATTTTCTTTAGTTTTTTTTTTAATTATTAAGTTTTAAAATATGTTACTAATGAGCCTTTTTTGTTTTCATAAATTAACTATATTCTATTTATTTTGAAGGACACTACGATGTGTAGCATTAAGAATAGGACTTAAGTTTTGAATGACTCCCGCTCGACCATTGCGACTGATAGACTTAATTGAGTTTAAATGTCTAATTTGTATCATTTTTTATTTTAAATTATTTATTAATAGCATATTTTAGATGTTTGATTTAATATTTTAAATTTAAAAATACACAAAATTTAAAAGTAATTTTGTTTCGATTTTATTTAAAATAAGAAAAGCTATTTAACTTAAGATTTCATTCTATTCATATAATTTATGTAATAATATCATTTCTAAATTTAAAGTTAAAAGACGAAAACAAAATATTTTTATTTCTTATATCCACTCACCTTTGCCCCTTATTTTCTATGCATTATTCTTCAACACTCTCAAGATTAATGACATCCACCATAAAATCAATTAAGCACACACTACATAAATCATAACCCTTAATGGTGCTTAATGCATTCTTCTAATTAATTTGATGCTAAGCATTTTAACTCAACCAATCACTCATTATACACTAATTGAAGCAAAAAAAATTAAGACTTTTTTGATACCACAGAAGGTACTTCATTGGAGAGGGCAGTCTTAAACTAGCCTATAAAATTAAAAGAGAAAATTTGTGAATTTGTCTTGAAATTTCTCACATAGACCAACCTTTAGTGCTCAAACAAAGACAATATCACTATAATAATTCTTTTTCAGCTTAACAATTTCTTTTAAAGTAGCCACACTTTTCCATGTCAATGTTACACAACCAATAAAGTAGTATCCTTTGCAATGTAATCCTGGTCCATTGGTTACTACAATTTTTATTTTGTTAATAATTGTTTTGATCATACTCTTTACTGTGGAAATTGAACCCAAGTGTTAAACAATTACACTCACAACAATTGCCAATTACACATGCAAATTACTCACAAAAGGAGACTGAATATGGAGCAGAACACTAATCAATATTGAATAAGTTTACAATAGCCAAACCTTTGAAGTCATAGGCTGCCACAATAAATAATTACATGAGAGATTCAAATTCATAAGGATGCCATTCGAATTTGGTCAAAAGCAGGCTTACTAAATCTAAGCAAATCCCCCATAGGTGCATAAAGCAGTTTCCAAATCTGTCTAGGAGCTCATGAATTGGAAAAATCAATTAGGCAAGCTAATAGATGGTGGAAGGACAACTCATACATGCTTTTCATAGGAGAAAAGAGTGGAGGATGATGAGGACAAAAAACAAGTTAACTTCACCTAGTCAAACTTTCCCAATTGCCTTAAAACTCAGAAAAAGCAGGCAATAAAGCAAAAAAAGTAGACATGCACTAGGGAGGCCAAGAATAAAGAAGATTTGATTCCAAGAGGTTTCCCAAGAGCTCCATGACTCAAATTTAGCAAGTTTTACCACTATGGATGTGTTGAGGACAACTTGCATAAGGTGGAATATGGAAACTAGGCAAATAAGACAAAAATTGGATTAATTAATGTCTAAGGTAGCTAACTATGGGTTGATTATTCTAACACCCCCCCTTAAGCCTAACTTATGAGTAAAATATCAGAAAATTATAGGGCCTAGCAACAAGGCTTAGTCACCCTTTACATACTGCATGTCCATTTAACCAAGGAAAGAGGAAAAAAACCAGTGGGAAAAATCCTCCCTTAAACAAGGACAGTAAAACAAAATTTGGAAATCTTGTCATCACTCATGCTTCACAGCTTGATTAACAATCCCCAGCAGCAATTTGAGATTGCTGAATGTCTTCTCACAAAAAACTTTGGTGAAGATATTTGCTACTTGTTCTGAAGATGAACATAAGAGTAGGTGAATGGTGCCATCATGCACAAGCTGTCTGATGTAGTGCATATGGATCTCAATGTGTTTGGTTCTCTGCTTCTGAACTGGATCATTGTAGATTCAAATGGTACTCTGATTATCACAATAGATAGTAGTTGAGTATTCTGATTCGAAGCCACACTTTCCAAGTAACCCCTGCAACCATAAACATTGAGTTGCTGCATTTACAACTCCTCTGTACTCTGCTTCTGTAGATGAGAGTGCAATGGCACTCTATTTCTTGCTTGACCAGCTGATTGTCCCTTTAGCAAGCATGAACACATATCTTGATGTTGAATTTCGATCTGTGCTGTCACTTGCCCAATCACTGTTAGTAAACCCAATCAAATCAAGATCAGATTTAGCTTTGTAGAAGATCCCATGAGTCCTTGTTCCCTGAACAAAGTTAAGGATCCTTTTGGTTGCTCTCCAATGGATCTCATGAGGCTGATCCATGTATCTTGAAGCCACACTTACTGCATAAGAAATATCAGTTCGAGTATGTGTAAGATACAACAAACATCCAATCAATTGCCTATACAGTGTATTGTTTACCATAGGTGAAGAATCGACTTCTTCAAGCTTAACTCCTGAAAGGAAAGGAGTCTTTCTTGGCTTGCAATCCTCCATATCGAATTTGTTCAGCAAATCCAAGGCATACTTGTACTGATGTACTTTGATTCCTTCTTTGGTTTGAGCAATCTCGAGCCCCAAGAATTGGCTCAATAAGCCCAAATCAGTCATTGAGAAGGCATGGTTCATTGCATCCTTCAAGGAGGCAATTTCATCCTTTGAGATTCCTGTAATGAGAAGGTCATCAACATACAAAACAATGATCATTAATGAACCATGAATAAGCTTCAAATAGACATTTGGATCTGACTTGCATCGAACAAAATTCAGTGATAGCAGAAAGCTATCAATCTTGGCATACCAAGCCCTGGGGGCTTGCTTAAGCCCATACAATGACTTCTTTAGCCTGCACACAAGAGATGGGTTAGTAGCAAATAATTGAGGCTGCTGCATGTAAATCTCTTCAGTGAGATCTCCATTTAGGAAATCAAACTTCACATCCATGTGGTGTACCTCCCACTGCTTTGAAGCTGCAATGGCTAAGGCTAGCCTGATGGAGTCCATCTTTGCCACTGGTGCAAAGGTATCATTGTAGTCTATGCCATGTACCTGTGAGTAGCCCTTGGCTACCTATATAGCCTTGTACTTCAGAGGTGAACCATCAGTAGTAAATTTGGTTTTGTACACCCACTTACACTGAACTAGCTTCCTCCCTGGGGGAAGATCAACCAACTCCCAAGTGTTTCTCTTCTGGAGTAAGCTGAACTCTTCTTTCATGGATTCTTGCCATCTTGGATCATTTGTTGCATATTCATATGTCTGTGGGTCTGATTCAACCATCATATAGCATTTCTCTGCAAACATAGGATCTTTCATGCACAGAGCACTCTCAAACTGAGATATAGTCCTCCTAGGATCATTAGGATTTCCAACTAGTTCTCCAGCTGTATGAATGGTCTTGGCTGCCCATTTTGGTCTTGTAGGAATTTTAGGATCTACAATTAAATCATCATTATCAGACATATCAGAATCAGCATGTTCAACTATCTCTTCACTTACATTCAAAGGTTCTGGTGGTGAAGAGGATTCTCCAACTTCCACTGCTGCTAGGGGCTCTTCTTGAAACTAAACACACCTTTAAATGAAGGCTTTGTTTGTGCTAAAATTGATCAGCTTGTACTCTTTTGAATCTTTAGAGTACCCAACAAATAGACACTCTTAGATTTGGGGCTGCAAAGCCTTCCTCTTTTCTGTTGGAATTCTAGCCCAAGCCCTTGAGCCAAAAATCCTGAAATGGGTCACATCTCGCTTGTGCCCACTCCATGCTTCGAAAGGAGTCATACCATCAAGTTGTTTATGAGGCACCCTATTCTAGATATAGGCTGCACAGTTTATAGCTTTGGCCCAAAACTTTGGTGGCAAAGTCTTAGCCTCCATCATGCAGGTTGCCATCTCTTTCAGTGATCTGTTCTTCCTCTCAGCAACACCATTCTGCTGTGGTGTGTAAAGGATAGAATGTTGCATCTGAATACCTGCATATGCACAATATTGAATGAAATTAGACTTGACATACTCACCACCATTGTTAGATCTGAGGACCTTGAGTTTCCTCCCAGACTGGTTTTCAACCAAAGCCTCAAAGACTTTGAAGAGGCCAAAAACTTCAAACTTGTGTTTCAGGAAGTAAACCCAGCAATACTTGGAAAAGTCATCTATGAATGTCAATGCATATTTGGCCTGACTCATCAACATATGAGGAAATGGGCCAGAAACATCACTGTGGATCAACTCAAGAGGTGCAGAGGTTCTCTCATGACTAGCTTTCTCAAATTTATGCTCTAGGTGTTTTCCTAAGATACAACCTTGACAGACTCCTTTGGAAAACTTAATCTTTGGTAACCCTATGACCATTTCTTTTTCACTAAGATAAGAAAGATACTTGTAATTAAGGTGGCCAAATATTTCATGCCAAATCTTGCTTGCCTCATTAGCATGAATCAGAAGAGCAGAGGGGTTTGACTAGGGTAGGAAGTGTGAGAACATGTATACCTTCGAAGTGTGATTTGCAACTCCTTTTGCAATGACTTTACCACTTGAGATCTCTGTGATATCAACTTCATCAGGGGAGAATATGACCTTCTTTGGAGACCCTATGTGGGTCATCTGATACACTGATAAGAGGTTATAGGAAAGACCTGGAACATACAATACATTGCTGAACTTGCCATGGTCAAGATCAATCCTCCATTTGCCCAAAATTTCAGTGAGAGAGTCATCTCCCAGTACTATTGGTGGACCTTTCGACATGTCAAATGAGGTGAATGCCTCCTTGGTCGAAACCATATGTATTGAAGCTCCAGAATCAATGATGAAACTAGGTGAGCTTGATGTTCCAGCAACCAATGCATGAACTCTCTCTCTATCTTTTGAATTTGATCCTCCTTCCCTCTTCTTTGAGCTGTCTGGAAGGGATATGCTATTCTTCTCCAGGAGTTGGGTTAGCATGTCTATTTGCTTCTTCATGTAGGAGCTTTCAGAATGATTGCCCTTACTGCAATATGCACACTTGCTCATTTCTCCTTTGTTCTTCTTCTTCTGGGGGTTCTTCTTGGAACCTTGAGGCTCCTCTGGAGACTTGTTCTTGTCTCTCTTTTGCTCAGGTGGCTTTTTATCTTTCTTCTTGCTTTTTGAATCCACCCTCGAATCTCCAGCAACCAAATATTGGTCTTTGGAAGGTTTTATGGTGCCCATCATCACCAGCTTATCTTGTTCTTGTGTGAGAGATTCCATGAAATCTGCAAGGCTAGGCATTTTCCAGGATCGAGCTATCAACTTTGTGGCATAGAAGGTAAAAAAAAACACTGAATAGTCAGGTCCAAGCTTTGATAGTATGGCCAAAACTAGTTTCTCATCCTTCTTTTTGATCCCACATTGTTTTAGCTGCAAAACAAGTGCTTTGAACTTGGAAAAATAGAGTTGCAGGGATTCAAAGCTATTGGGACTCAGGGAGATCAATTCATTTTCAATTTTATGTCCCCTCATCTCATCTGTGTTACCAAAAAGATCAAGAAGCTTCTCCCATACTTCATTCGGTGATGTCAATCCATCAAGATGGAAAAGGAGGTCTCTAGATATGTCAGACACAGGAGACCATAGGCCTCATCCCTCCTGTTGTGCCATTTAATCTTCTTTGCAGCTGCATTGGGCTCTGATTTTGTTGCCATAGTCACTATATAGAGTCCTTTTTCTCTCAACAGTATCTCCATCTCTTCTTTCCATTCAAAGAAGTTAAATGGAGTCAAGATGACCTTCTGAGATTGATCCATAGCTCAAAAATTGTCCCTTCAGTCAGCAGAATGCTCCCAGTCAATGATGTCGAACCTGCAATAACAAATTGGAAGGAGAGAAATCGATCTACAAAGGATCTGATACCATGTGGAAATTGAACCCAGTTGTTAGAACAATTACACTCACAACAATTGCCAATTACACATGCAAATTACTCACAAAAGGAGACTGAATATGGAGTAGAACACTAATTTGTATTGAATAAGTGTACAATAGCCAACCCTGTGAAGTCATAGTTTGCCACAATAAATAATTACATGAGAGATTCAAATGCATAAGGATTCCATTCGAATTTGGTCAAAAGTAGGCTTACTAAATCTAAGCAAATCCCCCATAGGTGCATAAAGCAGTTTCCAAATCTGTCTAGGAGCTCACGAATTGGAAAAATCAATTAGGCAAACTAATAGATGGTGGAAGGACAACTCATACATGCTTTTCATAGGAGAAAAGAGTGGAGGATGATGAGGACAAAAAACAAGTTAACTTCACCTAGTCAAACTTTCCCAATTGCCTTAAAACTCAGAAAAAGCAGGCAATAAAGCAGAAAAAGAAGACATGCGCTAGGGAGGCCAAGAATAAAGAAGATTTGATTCCAAGAGGTTTCCCAAGCACTCCATGACTCAAATTTAGCAAGTTTGACCACTATGGATGTATGGAGAACAACTTGCATAAGGTGGAATATGGAAACTAGGCAAATAAGACAAAAATTGGATTAATTAATGTCTAAGGTAGCTGACTATGGGTTGATTATTCTAACATTTACATGTGGATGGAAATGTAAAGAATGGATATGAATACAAATAAATACATCTTTACTCTTAAAGAAAAAAAAAATTAATTAATTAAAAAGAACGTTAGAAAAAAACATTATGTAAATGAAAAATATCTTAAATATAATAATTTCCTTGCTTTGCTATCGTCCATTCAAATTCCTGTCACGAACAAGTACACGATTTTATATTAGTCAAATTTGCTGCCAGCTGACAGCGACAATATCTCACTCATGAGTCGTAATGTATGCTAATCAAATTTAGTAGGAGTTTTGTGTGGGTTTCTATTTATATGTTAGAGATTAACAGATGCAACCGTATCGCCAAAAACATTTGGACCAAAGAAGAACAATAATTAATAATAAAATTAAATTTAAAAAAAAAACAACTTTTGGCTCAAGAATAGTTTTCAATTTTATGGGTGGCATGATCATGATGTAGTCTCATTCCATCCTTCCAAACATTTGTGGTTTCTCACAACATTTGTCCTCAACACTCCCACCAAAATATGTATAAAAATTACATGACTTTACATCCTCTTCTCTTTAAATCCTCACCTCATAGTCATAACTAAGGATTATTATGAATGAATGTCCTCACCTCATAGTCATAACTAAGGATTATTATGCATTCATGTCCTCACCTCATAGTCATAACTAACTGCAAATCCTCACCTTATAATATCACTTGGGTCAAGGTGTAGAGACAACCATAAAATATCAAATGTGTCAAGACCAAGACAATGATCTAAAGGTGTTTCCCTTCATTTATTTCAGTACCTTTTTAACAAGCCAAATCTTATTATATCTTTATTTGCAAAGTTGCTTAGAATGGAATTGTTGTCTTAGCGACTCTTCTTGTTTTCTTTATCTTTGTTTATGAAAAGGAATTTGATAGGCTTTTATAAATTTGTGTAATGATAATATATATTGGTTTCTTTATTTGTTTTCTTAGATTTAATAAAAAACAAACTTTAAATAAATAAGGTCACTAAAATTCCATTAAGGTCACTAAGGTCACTAAAATGTCGTCAACGGCAACTAAATGTCATTCGAGCCATTTAGGTGATATGGGTGATTCCATGAAGATGGGTAACACTTTTTGGCCAAATTTGGCGATGAAAACCTGATTTTTTACTCATGTGCTAGATAGAAGCCCTCAAAACGCATATATGCCATGTGAATTTTGACTTGCAGTAAAAAAACAAATTGTAGAATATTATGTTGGCTTCATAGTGATATTTTTTTAAAAATATTCCGATGTCATTTAATGTGTGAATTTTTGCATTTAATGAACTGTGTGACCTTAAAAATTTGAAGAAGCTAATAAGTGGCTCATGTCCACGTAGAGTAATTCAATCTTGCATTAATAATTTAAAAAAAATATATATATGAGCATGATCTACATAAAATGCATTGTGATGTGCATATTTTTTTGTTAATTTTTCTCGCATTATACAATTATTTATTATTTTTCGAAAGTGACCACATTCGATTTCAGCATCGTTTTAAACACATATTTGTCCACGTAAAGAAATTTTTTCTATTTTTTCAAAAATTGAAAAACCAAAGATACCCTTTTGAAGAGAACACATCGATATATGATGTGTGCATTTTTAAGAAGATTTTGGCTATGTATTTTTAACTCTGCGGATTTTTCTTTGAGCTGCTTCGAATTTGCAGTGTGGTTTTCTAAGTATAAGTTTTAGAAGTAATTAAAAAATAAATATCATATGAATGCCAAAATGCGTGTATGATACCTCAATGGATAGAAGATTCGTTGGTGAATCTATTGGTATCAACTCCGCTCAGTTATGTGCTAGGAATGGCAGGGTTTACACCTCTACAAGGCACAGTAAATTTTCCATTTGTTTGAATGTGGGCTAAGTCTGTTTTTTTAAGCCCTCGACCAAGGTATGAACCTCGACCGAGGTATCTAAATACCTCAGTCGAGGTATTTAAATACCTCGACCGAGGGTTTGTAAATCCCACAATACCTCGGTCGAGGGCTTGATAAACCTCGGTCGAGATATTAAGACCTCGGTCGAGGGCTTAACAAGCCCTCGACCGAGGTGCGTTTTTCTGTTTTTGCCGAAATGCGCTTGCCAAAAAGTGTTACCCAGGTCCGTGGATTCACCCATTCATATGTCATTATGAACATTTAAGTGCCATTAGGATCAATCAATATCCATAAGTATTATGACATTCATGATCATCGTGGATATAAATGTTGTCACCATCATCATCATCAATGCCATATGGTACATCAACATCATCTTGATCATCATCCTCATTATCATCATCATCATCAGTGTTAAGTACATCATGAACAAAATCATCGTCATCGTTGTCATTATGGTCACTCATATTCCATTAGTGTTCTTAATCACTCATCTCCATTAGGATTCATGTATCATTGTCATCGAAATGACGTTAACAACATATAAATGACCTTAACAATGATGATGATTTGTCCAAAAAATGCTGAAAAATACACTAAAAGTGATAGTGGACACTAAAAAGGGAGCTAAAAGAGACGCTAATCATAGGGTTTTGTTGTAGTGCCTTGATCCAATAGACTTGGAAGTTATAAAAGAAGTGGAGGCTGATGTAGAGCAATAGGACTTTAGAGGATAACGACTCTTCCCTAACAAAACTTCAACTTGACTCTCGGTTTGGATCTGTTCGATTAGTGAAAATAGGAACATGTTGATCTTGGTTTGGTTCATATTAACATTGGTTGAGCTTTGTTTGATAGAGAAGAAACACTCCCACATCATTTTAGGATAAGCTCAACGAAAATCCCAAGTGATAAATGATCGACCTGGGAATATGGAAGGGGTTTTCTTTCTATTGGTAATTTTTGTAGTAGTTTGTTGTATAGAAGATACATAGTTTTTTGTTGTTGATGAAGTAGGGGCCCAATTGACCCTATGGAAGAAAGGCATAGGCTAGGTGTTCAGTGCAAGCCAGTGAGCCCTCTTCAACTTGGGTAACAAAAATGGTCCTACATTTCATGATTTATTTCATAGACCGGTCCTATTGTTTTGAAGTGTTTGTATTTGAGGCATGTGAACCAATAAAGAGATTGATGGTGAATACATAGCCCATATTCCTTGAACTGTCATTATAATCCTATTGATAATGTATTATGGTTATTCAATCTTATTATAAATATTGTGTCTATCAGTTTGCAGTCCTCTCATCTTAATTTTTTTTTCTTAGACATGTTGTTTTGTTTTTCAAGGTTCTATAGTTTTTTGGCAGCTAGATGGTTTGCATCAAGTTCCATCATCATATATTAACATAACCCACAAAACACACTGTACAATGAACCATGCAAAAGACTATTGCAAAAGAGATGAATTTCAAAAATACATGGAATGTTGAGGGAAACCTAGCATGATTCTAAGATGGCCGAAGGACATGGATCTTTAATTACATTGTGCACACGCAAAACTAGTAAAATATGGAGGAGCAAAGAGATCAAAATGAATTAACTAACACTTTGGTAGAATTTAAATAAGACTTGAATAAGGCCTAACAAGGACATTAGGGTGTGTTCTTTTACAACAATCTATACAAAAAAAAAATTATTTTGGTAGAGGCTTGGAGGAGATCAAACAATAGATAGCTGGAGAGAAGTGTTGGAATTTCAGTTCAATCTTACATATCATACTATTTTTTTGAATGTTTGGGGTTTAACATTCCCCTTCCCTAAATGTTTTTCCTAAATATGTACATGTCAATAATAACATTAAAGTGTTGCAATTTGGGAGTATTAAATGAACTAAAAGTGGATCAAGGACAACAACAAATGGAGTACCAATGCAGGAAATAAGTAGATTTTTCCCCTCATATAGATCAATCCTATGAACTAGAGATAGAACTATTTTTTCTATTTAAAAAAATATTATAATCCCTTGGGCCTTTAGTCTGCATTAGCTCCTTGATCCCATTGTAATAAAAGGTTACCAAATTTGTTTGTCTCCTCCATGATCCAACTAGTTACCAGGAACATACATGATTTTAGTTTCCTAGATCAACACCTTCTCATATATTTTTTAGATCAACAAGAGTTTGATTTTTGGTTACCATTTGATCAACAAACTTTCAACAATAACAAGTTTATTGTCAATTGAAATTTTTTTTACCTATTACCCATGCTAAGATATGGAAAGAGAAACATTATTTGAATAAATACTTTGAGTGCATGAAGCTCATGGCCTATTCAAGATTCTCCAGTGTTGGTAATCTGATTACTAAAAGTTAATCCCCAAATGGATTTTTATTACAGAATTTAAGAAATGGAGTTGAATCCCTATTTTTCATGAGAAATTGTATACAAGATGACCACTTGATTCCAATACATGTCATCTAATCATGGTAGTACCTAGAGTCACTCAAGCACGATGAAGTAATTCTACAATCATATACTTAACTTTGAATTTGATCATAAAAAATGGAAAATATCAATGTTATAAGTTTTTTGTTTTGTTTTAATTATGTTGTTGATAGTTTTGTTTTGAACCTTGGATAAAGATGAAAGGCATGGCAGTTGAAGCTGGAAATGGTGGGAAAATAATACCAGTGACTATTTTAACCCAAATAGACATTAGAGGTGTTGGATCCTTAAAAGTGAATGGCTTGAGAAAAACATTTGCTTGCAAATGCTACATTATATTGTCATGGAATGGGTTTGTTAGCTAAAGGACCATATAACAAGAAGACTTGGGCAATGTATGTTGGAAAAAGTAATTACTTGCAAATCTGTATATGATCTCAGCTGACTTTGTCAGATTGAGTATCAGTCCAGATCTTGTCGGTCAGTCTGACAAGAGTAAAGACTCCACAATTCGGCAATGTAAACCAATCGATTTAATTTCTGAAGATAAGTTGTCGGTCAGTCTCATAGAAGCAATTTTTAGGTTTCCTCTAAATAGAAGAAGAAGATTGTAAATCAAGTTAGACATTGGACATAAGACATTTCAACTCATGAGAGAACTCTAGGCTGAGAAAAAGAGAGAAAGTGAAGTTGAAGCTCAAGATTTTGTGCATGAGAGTCTATCGAAGAGCCGAAGCTCTGTAAAAGGATCAGTCGGTGAGTTGACAAGTTTAGATCGACAAGTTTGTATTACCTTTGTTATTTCTAGAAAAGTTATATATATGAAATAGTTTGTGGTTGAATGCATGTTTATTTAGTCGCACATTATTTCCATAGTTACTTGAGTAAATGTTGTTTACAATTACCGTTTGAGTGAAAGAACAAGAATCCATAAATTTCTCACTTTGTGAAAGTTCCAGGTTTTACAGCACAGTAGTCGACTCAAGTCTTCCTAAATATTTGGGTATATGTTTTTATAAGTTCTCTAGGATTGTTAATGTGTCCATTTTTACTTCATCTTACTCAGAGGTGAAAATCATTTGTAATTTCTTAAGTCTTTTAGACTAAGAAACATACTCTGTAAATTTTGACTAAAAACCAAGTGAACTGACAAGGTCGGTTGAGTAAACCAACTAGTGAT
Source organism: Pseudotsuga menziesii (assembly GCA_001517045.1). NCBI lineage: Eukaryota > Viridiplantae > Streptophyta > Pinopsida > Pinales > Pinaceae > Pseudotsuga > Pseudotsuga menziesii. Next base: position 23,817 of record LPNX010944329.1, read on the forward strand.
CGAAGTGATCAGCCGACTATTGGTCAAAGAGGTTAAGCTGAAAAGTTGTCGGTTAACAAAATCAACAAGTGGTCGAAGTGATCAGCTGACTAGTGGTCGAAGAGGTCAAGCTGACAAGTTGTCGGTTACCAAAACTGACAAGTGGTTGAGGAGGTCAAGCGGACAAGTTATTGGTTACCAAAACTGACAAGTGGTCGAAGTAAAACCGACTAGTGGTCGAAGTAAATATTGTCGGTAGAACCGACAAGTAAGAACTTGTCAAAGTAAATCAGTCGAGTCTTAAAGGTCGACCAAAGTTAATAAACTTTTCTAGTCGGGAGTTAGACAAGTCTCACCTGACAAGTAAAAAGAAAAAGGAGGTCGGCGTGAAAATTATTTTTTAACAACTGAGCAGTAAACTCAAGTTTATTTGGCTTGGTTTTGGTTAACTGGTATCAGAGCAACATTTAAGAAAAAAATATTGTCTTAAAAAGTGGAAAAGTAATTTTCCAAGGAAAATTAAAAATTAAAAATGGCTTCCACTTCTGGTTCACTACAAACTCCAATGTTTACAGGAAAGAATTACAAATATTGGTCTCTAACTATGAATGCTTTGTTTAGAGGTAAAGATGTCTAGGATATAGTCTAGCATGGTTATGTAGAACTAACAGATATGACATCATATAAAAATATCACACAAGCTGAGAAAGTTTCCCTGAGGGAACAGAGGAAGAAAGATGGAAAATCTCTGTTTTACATACATCAAGCCATGCATGAAAGCATACTCCCAAGAGTAGCAACAAAAATTAATGCTAAGCTAGCATGGGATACATTGGAGACCTCCTATTAAGGTTTGGATAAGGTAAGGACTTCCAAGTTGCGAAAGAGATTTTGAATCTCTGTCCATGAAATATTTAGAGACTGTAGATACATTCTACACCAGATTTGTTGGTTTGATAAACCAACTGAAATCTCATGGAGAAGACATAGAATACCAAAGGGTGGTTGAAAAAATTATCAAAAGTATTCCGCTAAGATTTGAAAACTTGGTTGTGAACTTGGAAGAACGCACAGACATGTCAACATTTACTACTGATGAGTTGCAAGCTTCACTCATCAATCATGAACACAAACTAAGCAGAACACATACATCATTGGAAGGTGCATTCACAACACAGTCATCCATAAGCCGTGGTAGAGGTAGGAGGAGAAACAAATTCAGAGGCAGAGGAAGAATTTCTTCTAGAGGAGGACGAGGCAGAAGTCCTGCAAATGTCGGTGGTAGAGGAGAAAATCAGAATTCAATTCAACCAAGTGGCCAGAGGTTTGATAAATAAAAAATTAAATGTCATTACTGTAAGAAATTTGGTCATTATGCATACGAGTGCAGGAAGAAACAATATGAACAAGGAAATCAAAGCCCAAATTAGTCGACCAACACCAACACTTCGATAAGTGCAATGTTAATGGCTTTGACATCTCAAATTGAATGTAATGTTGTTCAAGAAAGTACACATGACATATGGTACTTAGATTCAGGTTGCAGCAATCATATGACTGGTAATTTAATTTTTTTGTCCCATCTAGATAATTCAATTCAAACTGATGTTACACTTGGAAATAATGTCCAAGTTACTATTTTAGGAAAAGGTAATGTTGATTTTCTAACCAAACAGGGGGAGAGTAAGTATATCCCTGATGTCTATCATATCGAAGGTCTGAAACATAATTTGTTAAGCATTGGACAACTGACACAGAAAGGCTACAGAGACTATATAGAAGACGATCACTGTGTGATTAAAGACAAGCATCCAAGCGACCAACTAATAGAACAAGTGTTGATGACAAGCAATTGCTTGTTTCCATTGAGGATAGTTCTCAACATAAAAGGGAAGAAAAATACAAGAGCTTTGTTTAAGGTAGAAAGTAAATAAACAGTCGATTAGGAAAGAAACAGTGACAGATTATGTTCTAAACATTAAGAAACAGTGACAGATTATGTTCTAAACATCAATTGGGTAAGAAACTAAATCTAGCTTGTGAATAAAACACAATTCCCAAAATTCCCTGGACGTTAATACAATGCGCTCAAACATGTTTAATAAATTAATGCATTCATTGTTGAAATATATGATCCACATCATCTTGTGATCTTCTCTATGCATTTATAAGTGTTTGTTTATTTCAACATTTGATTGAACCATGTCCTTGGCATGCATACTTATGCAAGAATTAAAATATTTGTGTCCCCACATCAAATAAAAAGAACAAGATTAATGGTTATTTGAAATATGAAACTTAAACATTTATTTTGTAAGAGTGGTTTTTCCAACTCAGCTTCCCACAATTCCTATAACTCTAATTTTCCCTTTTCCCATTGTGATGTTGCTATAACATTTCCATTAGGAAATATTCTAATACAAAGCTATTGCATATTTGGATACATAAAATTTTATTAAAACTTTTCACACCAATTTTTTATATAAACATCAAATTAACAAATTAAATCCAAAGGTTAAAAAGAAGATAAGAGTATTTCTCACTGATTATGAGTTTCCATGTCAAAACTTCTTATGTCTGCAACATCAGACATGACCGCTCTCCATTTTCCAAAAATGTCCGGCTAATATGGATGCTTCTCTTTGACTAGTTTGGGAAGCGAACATATGTATAGGAGTCCCATTTTTTCCATTTATCCATTGAAGTTATGAATAATGGAAATGGTAGAAGATCATAATGATTACTGTAATGTCACTACGAGCTCCTTCAAACTCAGACTTTATTTTGCATATCAATTTCAAAGATTGAATTGTCTCCCTCTTGTATTTCATACTTGTCCATAAATACTTGTCATTACATGGTTGGAAATTGAATTGACCACTGAATTCAAATTCACCTACTATTATTAATGAACACCAATAATAGGACGTGTAACCTAAAATATTAAATGTCAATTTGAGGGTTTATAAAATATTTAACCTATACAGGTTGAAATGCTAATTTTCTATGCACCTATCAAATACCTTTTCAAATGCAAAATATGTCTAGGCATTGTCTCAGTTAGATTTCAGGAGCTTAAAATTCAACAAAAACACATACCTCATGCTAAAGCTGCATTAAGTGGCCTATAACAAGCTAATTATTGTTAACCTAATTTATCTAGATCTATGAAAAACTAGATAATGAGTAGCCAATAAGACACCCCATGGCTAGACCAAAAGTTGGTGTCAGACTGTGATTTCCTTTAATGCTTCAAGGACCATACGATAGGCATGTCCAGGATGGCAAACAATATTCAATATGTAGTAGAGTAGAAAATGCTGCAGCGACAACACTTTGGGCCATTGGATCTCAATATGTTTGAGATCCAATGGCCCAGCTTGCTGCCGCTGCAACATTTATTACTCTATTGCATGTAAAGTATTTTTTGTCGTTTCGGATCCCACTTAAAATGATTCCTTTGAAATTCACGGTATACTGGACGGTAAGCAATATTTAGCATGCTGTAGATCATTTAATGTGGTTGTAGTAGGCTTGATGATCGTTGGATCTCCAGTAGCTCAAGATCCAACGATCATCAAGTTGCAACCACATTAAATGTTGTGCATTAGGATAAATATTGTTTGCCATAGTTTTTGGACAACTAAACGTACTATTTCCCATGAACTTTATATTATATTTCATAAACACTTGTACAACCTGCATGGCACTTTTTCTACACATGCCTACGAATGAGATATGCCTTAATATTTCTCACAGACGTCTAGCTTACCCTAGTATGGTCACCAATTTAACATTGATCTCATACATCAAGGTTAGCTTCAGCCCCGTGGATCCATTCCTAAAGTTCCTGAGCAATTCACGTGACCATTGATATGCTCCTTGATATTAAGCCCAAGGTCAAGTCGTTTTCATATCTTACTATAGAAAGAACCATAGTGTCCACACAACATAGAGGAGGGTTTAGAGCTTGAGATGGACATGCGCCCAGTCCAGCTTTATATGTTCATAATAGAAAGGGTGACACCGGTAATATTTATTGAATGCCACTCAAATCCATGATTGGCTTACTTGCTTGTCTGAATGGGATGGTGAAACTCTAATAAGGATTCCATCCAATACACATACATAATGCAATGTAAGGTAACTTTGTTGCTTATGATAGTTAGCTAGCGAGTTTGGATTTCATTTGGGGTCATTTGCAATCATTGAGATTTGTGGAGATTGAGGTGTTGGTTTATCCATAAGTATACTTGAAGAAAAGGATGAGGAGCAAGCATTTTTGTTGTATCTTGAATGCTCCATATCCACCTGAAGTAAAATCCATGACAGGAAGGCCTAACTTAGTTGGTAGTAACATGGTTGAGAAGATTAATACTTATTTGGGTTAGGAAATTTATTATGGTGGTGTTATCTCCTCAAATAAAATAGTCAAGTTTGTTTGTTTTAGGTGATAGGAAGTCATTGAAAAATAAATTTCTAAATTTTTTAAGGCTCATTTTTTAGAGCTTTAGGTATGTAATAAAGTTTGAAAAACATTTGATTTGGTTTATTCTTCAAAACAAGTCAAAAATCAAATTTCAGTGGCTTAGGTGGACATTTCAACTATTCATTAGCCATCAAAAGCAGATCTTTTAGTAGCTAAAATGCGAAATGCGGGGCTATTTTAGCCACCGAAAGTGTAGAAGCTTGGAAACGGTCAACATGTCTTGGTAAAACTCAATTTTCTCAACCGTGGAGAGGCCATTTTACACGCTCAAATAGTCTATTGACAACTAGACATCATCATATTTCCAATGGTAATTTTATATATTCATTTAGGGCTTGGTAAGGTAGTCAAAATTCCCCTACAAGATGAGGCCGTGTTTTCAGGAATCTGGTGTTTTTACTATGCTGAGTCATTATTTTGAAATGATGATCTTGGGAGACTGGAGGATCTTTTTGAGAAACGGTCGCAATATTTTGTTCCTGACATGTCAAAGAACAATAATCACTCTCAGTTTTCCTATAGGTGTCACATATTTGGATAATTGAATCCATCTCTGAGTTCTAATTTTCGGATCTTAGAATTTCCCTGTTTGACACATGTTTATGAAATACATATGTCAGACAATGAAAAATGAATCTCAAAGAACTGAGAGATTTTTTTTCTTATAAGAAACCAATATAAAAAAAAATTCTCTGATTTTTCCAAAATATGTTTTTATTTGAGAGATATAGGTCAATATCTAAGCAGCATATTTTGATAAATTTCTGCATTTTCTAGCCACCTCACAAATTCGGATTTCAGATAGGAAAAGAGGTTATTAGATCCGTCTTTTGAGGATCTTGAAACTGATTTGTAAAGATTATTTAAGCTCATTGAAGAATCATTGTAAAATGTTCGAATTTGGATATTTTTTCATACTTGTACTCTCAGACTTCTCATTTTCATGCCAACAATATAAGCTTCTTTTGCCATTTATTTTCAGATTTAATTTTCTACCTTTCTGTACATGCACTTGAATGTTCATTTCATGTTTGTTCTATTTTTCTAATGCCAGATATCTGTCATCCTATCTTTGTACTGATGAATTGAATAGCAAGTATCATTTACTTATTGTGATTAGCCATTCATATTCGCCTTGCTTATGAGTCTGCTAGCATAATAAGAATTCTACATACATCCACCTTTAATAAACTCTATGAACAACAATGGTTAAAAGCCTTGTCTAGATAAGTGTGTTTATGCATGTTTTGAATGAGTGAGTTTTGATTAAGTCATCCAACTTGATCTATATTACCCATCATTAAGAAAATATTAAAGTTACCAAGCATATTCAAGCTGCAACCTAGAAGAGTTCCCTAGAGAGCTAACAGGTGGTCGTAGGCTCCACTTGAGAGGACAAGAGATCTCTGCTTTTAATTATTTCTCAAGCTTTACTTAAGCATTACTGGCTTACACTTTTACACATAGTCCAACTGCCTCCAGGTTCTAGGTTCTGCAAAGAAAGGCAGGCTTCGGTTTTTTACATATATGGGTTTTATACAAATTTTTAATACCTATTTATAGTTTCTTTTTTTTTTGGTTATTTTTTTAGCTTATATTTGCAATCATTTAAATGGGTATGATATGCACATCTAGGTTGTTACTAGATGTATTTAAGTTGATATTTCATACCTTGAGTTCAAATATTTGATGAAGTTTCCATCCTCTAGTTGTATCTCAAATTTGAATTGAAATGGGTTTTTTCTAATGTACATAACAATTAGAATGATATATGAAACATGCCCAAGGTATAGTATGACCCTGCTTTCCACAATTTTAAAACTTAGAAACTATAAATTTGTGCTCATACTTAAAGGTACAGTTTCAAGGATGCAGAAAACTGCCTAGACTTATGATATCTTTCTCAGATAGGGGTTGGTTTAATAGTTGGATTATATAAATGGATTAAACAAGAAACAGAAGGGGAATAAGAACATAGGTAGATGTGGAAGTTACTGTTGTGAGCTCTAACAATGAAATCTTCTATCCTATCTCTAGATGTAAAGTTGCAAAAAAGACGGGGTTGGAGCAAGTTGTCTACCCACTCCACTTAAGATACAATGCATTCCGAGCCCCAAAAATAAAACTTATAACAAATGGAATTCCTACCGAGACAACCATGGTCGACCATGTTGTCCAAGATATTTCTAGAGGGTACATAGTTCCCATAGCTTGTCATCCTCCAACTGAGTAGGATGGAGAAGAAGAGTAGATTAATAGGGCTTATTCCCCCAATTTTTAATGTCTAAAGCATGTTATGAGCATGCCCTAGATATTTAGAGTAATGGACTCAATGCAAAAGTATTGTTGCAATAACAATGGAGATAGTCATAGAAGTAGGAATAGTACCTGGAATATTTGAATTGGTAGGACATAGTTGTTGGTCCACTAGTTTCTATGACATCTAACTCAAAGTTTTGACTAGATTCAACACCCTTCAAGTTCTTCCATATTTCTTCACAAACACCACCTATTTGGTTCTTGAACTTCATCGACCCCACTATCACACCTCAAATCTAGGTTACAACAGCACATGACATCGATTTTTTCACATGCAACCATGAATAGAATTCCATGTTGAATGCTTCATATGTAAAATAGTAACAAATAGTTGATACCTTTAATTCTTCTGTCTTTGCAGCCACTTGTTGCACATAGTTGTTACCTCTTTCAATGGTACAACTTCGCATAAAATCAGTGTGGTTAGATATGGTGTTCTTATAATTCTTTGTGACATGACTTCTGTTTTGTTTCCAATCTCAGTGACTCCAATATTGTTATATGGTTATGACTCTCCCCAATCCCTCACTTAAAAGGGAGTAGTAGATGTGCCAGGTGTTACATACTAAGTATCCCATGAGAACCAATTTTTACATGGGTGTCTAGCAGTTCCTAACATACCCAAAGCATGGAGCTAGATAGAGAATGAATTGGATAACAACAAGAAGCAATGACGAATTCAAGACAATGCAAATATTTTTTTGTGGTTACTAGAAAATGAACGTGCTCGAGGTTAGATCGAGTAATCTTCAATGCCCCGTGATAATATTCAAAGTCCCAAGATGAATACTTGTTCTTGCATCTTGTAGGTAGTCATGCTCTTGAAGGAGACTAACGAGTAGCGGTGACTAGAAGGGTGGCACTGAAGGTGGTCATGAGAACTTAAATTGGATTTAAAAAGTTAGGTTATGCTCTTAGTTGTATTGATTTAATTTAGTTGTATAACATCTTCTTAATGTTAAGAACTTAGGTTATTCTCTAACATTTTGTGAGACCTCAACAATAACACATCCAAACTTTGGATGTGAAACAATGCAAACAGGTTATATGCACATCAAAGAATGCAAGGAGTTAAAGCATTTTCAGAGAGAACATAGGGAGACGATCCATTCCCACTACCCACACCATCATTGCGACAATAACACTTCAAACTATAATCCAATGATCTTGTAGAAAATATCTATTTTCAAACTAATTAATATAAAAATATTTTGAAACTTTGTTTAAAAGGGTATATTGCATTTGAGTCAACGAAAATTAATTCTTCGTCAACGCAAATCGAAAACAATAGTACCCTGGCCTTCGACAGGGACTAATAACATAATCATGCATTGAGGTTTCATTATAGATTTGTTATTTTTTCTTATATTTTATTATCTTAGTTAGGATATTTATATGAAAGAATAACAAGTACAACAATATGCATAAGATAGAAGACATACAAAAGACACAAAGATTTTCACTAGGGAAACCATAAAGGAGAAAACCCTGCAAAATTCCTGAGAATAGTACAATCGCAAAGACTGTGTAATAATATGATCAAACCCAGTAATAAGAAGTCTCCAACAGCTATCTATCATCTCTTTCTTGTCTCTCTCTCTCTCTCTCATGCAAACTTGAGTGAGTGTGAGGCGTGTATAAATGAGTAAGGGTGCCTCCCTATTTATACTAATTAAGTGACTGACCTATTACATGACTGGGGATGACCTGTTACCCTAACAAGGTCAACTTCTCCTAGAGAGACTCCAAATACAAATTACATGATGTTACACTATGGATTGTTTCCCCAACTTACAACGAAGGTTGTACCTCAAGTTCTATACACAATAATGACATCTCGAAAGGAGGTAAACACATCTTTGATGGGGGTACAACAACATAGGATGATAATATACACCATAATATCTTCCGAAGATACAAATAAAACAACACTCCTTCTTAACTAGGAAGGTATTCTCTCTCTTCCATAGTCATCAATGCATATGGTCAAGTATTCATCACGTAGTCATCATCACAGAGTCATAGATTCATCATCATTTCATCATCATCATCTTCTTATCTATCATTGAAAAGTAATATCTGTCATCAGAAGTTTCTATAGATCCAACCAGTTTTCATATTGGGTGTAGGCATAGTCCTCATCTAGGTCTTCATCACTTCTGCAAGCAATCCATCGCATAGGAACTTCCCATGAACTTCTTTACCTTGCCACGACAATAACCTATTTCTCCTACCTTTATCTCTCTGTATCCAAATAATCTCTTTTGTTCTATACAAAATGAAATATACACACATAGCATAGCCCAGATGCATACTACCTACAATCTATAACCATAGTAGTATGTCAGGATAGTTAACGTCATTTAGACAACATGTAACATACACTATGCGAGAATATCCTAGGAGCACCCTGAGTGAATTACATCTCTACATGGTCAAACTACGTTTTACCACTAAAGGAGAACCACCTAGATTCACCTCACATGCTTGGTGACCTTATCATTTCCAACATGGGAACACACACATATAAAGATATATATGTAGCGGTTGATTACAATTGAACAAACTGCTACACCAGGGATTTTACATTCTAGATCAACCTCAAGGACTTATTACATTTGAATAACGTGTGTCCAGGATATTTTTCAATTAGACAACCTTCTTGGCATATTACTTCCGTGTAACCTGCATACCACTCTAGGGATCTTTTTAAACTCAAAAAACCCACAGGACTTATTACATTGCAATAGCCTACGTACCACGCCAGGACTCATATTTACATTCGAATAACCCATCTCATGACTTATTACATCTGAATAAAATGTGTACCATGTCAGGACTCATATTTACATTCGGATATCCTGTCTTAGGAATGAATACATCTGAGTATCTTACATATCAAGCCAAGACTTGTATTTACACTTAAACAACCTACATGATTGATTATGTCTAAGCAACCTACTACACCAGGGTCTTTTTCTCTCGAACAACCCATCTCGTTCCCCATGTGAGATATCATGCATCACCGTATTTTGGTCTCTCGTTATTTCTAGCATAGAAACATATCGGGACTGATTACATCTAAGGATAACCTGCGAGCTTCGCCACGACTTATCTAAGGACAACCTACAAGACTGATTATGTTTGAGAAACCTACGATCTTCACCATGATTCTACACTCATACACCATATCTCTCTAGCTATGCTAGAATTCATCACTCCCTCTTTCGAGGGTTCTTGTTCTATATCACACTAAGTCTTTATATGAAGTACTTGAACTTCACTTTGGGTAGAGCCTTGGTCAACTAATCAACTATATTATCATTTTTTTTAACATACTGGAGATTCAATGCTCCTCTCTGCACCATATCACTTATATAGTGGAACTTGATCTCTATGTGCTTCGACTTGTCACGGAACACATGGTTCTCTAACAACTTCACGTAACTTTGATTGTCACAAAAGATATAGATCAAACAAATCAGACAGTATCTTCTACAACCACACTTTCTCACAACTAGCCAAGCAAGCAGCAACATACTTTTCCTCAGTTGTGCTCAGCGCCATGCTTAATTTATTCCTGCTAAACCAGGATAACATGCCGGATCCCAAACTGAAGCAACAACTTGAAATTGATCTTCCTCTCATTGGCACTACTTTCCCAATCTGAATCAACTTAACCATGTAGGTAAATATTCTAATTCACATCACACTTGATCCCATAATCCACTCTACCTTTTAGGTACGTCAATACATGAATTCTAGCTATCGGGTGAACATGTCTCAAATCCGTCAGGAACTGAATTAAGGTTTTCACAGCAAAGCATATGTCGAGTCTTGTATTTTTTAGATACATCAATTATCCAATCATGTAACGATACATTGTGGCATCAACTAACTCAGATGAAGCATCACACAGAAGCTTCAAGTTTGATTCCATAGGTGTGTCTATCTCCTTGCAGTCCATCATTTTGAATCTCTTCATAATCTCTACTATATACTTTCCTTCACCAAGGAAAATCCCATCTGCATTTTTACACACATCCATTCCTAAGAAGTAGTGCATCATCCCTAGGTATTTCATCTCGAACTTTGTAACAATTCTTCTCCTTGCTTATTTAATGAGCTCATCCTCACCCATAAGAAACAAGTCATCGACATATAGAAGGAGCGTCACTAGTCTTCCACCTCCAACCTTGAAGTAAAGATTGGGATCCACTTTATTCTTGTTAAATCCTTGGTTTGTTAGGAAGCTATCCATCCTGCCATACCATGTCCTCAGTGCCTATTTCAATCCATACAAGACCTTATATAATTTACACACATGAGTCTTCCTGTCATGTGTCTCAAATACAAGTGCTCGTTTCATGTACACTTCCTCCTCGACTCCACCATTCAAGATGTTTTATTCACATCCATCTAGTGTATCTTCCATTTCATAATTGTAGCTAATGCGAGTATGGTCCTAATGGAAGTGTACCTCACTAGAGGTGCAAATGTCTCTTCGTATTCTATGCCTTCTTTTTGTGAAAATCCTCACACTACGAATATTTCCTTGTATTTCTCAATGATTCCATATGCAGCATGCTTGATCTTATAGATCCACTTCAAAGTCGCAACAAACTTCTTTTCTGTTCTTGGATCTATCTCCAAGACATCATTCTTCATGATCGACTAATACTCCTCGATCATATCATCCTTCCATTCTTTATTTTTTTAATCCTCTTCGTATGTGGAAGGTTCATTGTCAATGATGTCACATAGTAGGGACACATATTTGTTGTATTTGGCCTTTTCCTTTCTCTGTGCATTCCTTTTGGAGTGACATACCTTTTTTCTTCTTTTATGAGCACTGGTGCCCATGTTGGTTTCCTCTTGTGGGATCCCTTCTAGAGTTGTTTCTCTATAGACTCTTGTGGTTCCATCATGTCATGATATTCATGTTTTTCTGGAAATACTTCTCCAATTCCCATATCTCAGACTCTTGTTTCTTCAGGTTCATTGAACTCTTAAGTAGGTGGCCTCCTAGATCTGAAGTATGTCTAGTGTTCATCAAAGCTTACGTCTATGTTGATGTCGATCTTCTTAAATCATGGGAATTATATTTGGTAGGCCTTTGATGTATCACTGTATCCTATGGATATACCCTTCCTACCAAAAGGATCGAGCTTGGTCCTCTTCTCCTTTGGGATATGTATGTACATCGAGCATCCAAATATTCTAAGATGGAGGACTTTTGGTCTCTCTCTTAAGAAAGTCTCTTCCATTTTTTTTTTTCAAGTACTTGATGAGGAGTATGATTATGTACATACATAGTTGTTCTTTATGCTTCCACCCAAAGGTGCATAGGAATATCCTGGTCATGTAGCATTCCTTTCACTGCTTGCATTATGGTTCGGTTCTTTCATTCCACAACCCCATTCTACTGAGGATTATATGGAGTGCTCAACTACCTTTTAATCCCAAACTCTCTGTAGATTTTCTTGAATTATTCTGAGGTGAATTATCTACCATTGTCTGACAATAGAGTCTTGATCTTCCTTTTGGTTTGATTCTTGACCAAGTCTTACTGAAAACTTCATTTTTTCCTTTCAATAAATGTATCCAAGTCTTATGTGAGAAATCATCTATAAAGGAAACATAGTACATGTTAAGTCAGTGATTTGTTTCCTCAAATTTTGTTTGATTTGCATTTTATTTCAAGTTATTCATTTGCTTTATTTTGATTTTTGCCTCTTTTAAGGAAATTTTTTTTAGTTTTTATATGAAATTTTGAACTTGCTTTTGAAATTCTCAAGTTTTAAACTTTAGGTTTGTATTTTGTTAAAGGGTTTTAAAAGTCATCATATCAAATAATGGATTCATAGATCATATTCTGAGCATAGTCATGCATAGTCATCACTCAAACAGCTTTTAAAATTCGTGCCAAATGGCAAAAAGCTGTAAAAAAGCGCCAAAACAGTGTTAAACTTATTCTTGTAGCGCAAGTCTGAAAAAAATTGCAAAGGAGCGCTACAAGAATATTGCGACTCCCAATTCCTCCGATTTTTTAGCAAAATTTGGCATGTTTTTGAATGATGAATGACTGATCACGTGTTTTGAGGATGTTTGCTAGGTGTGGATTCAGGGAATATCATGATAACAAGTGGTTTCAGTTCATAGAAGAAATCATTAGTCATCATTAACAGAACACATCCCATCATGCTAGGAAGCAGCGTAGAGTTGGTTTAATGTGAAATGAGTGGTTACTTGCATGCACATTTGAAGACGAAGGACTTAGTGGAGTAACCATAACCACTGAAAAACCGGACATTGCCACTGCAGAACAGAGAGAGGTTTTTATGGCTTCACGGGAAATTAGGGATTCCTAATTTCACTGCTAGCAGTTAAATTGAACGTTGAAGGATGCTTATACATCTAAGGTGACCAATTTGACAACTCAGGTCATGATTTTAAACAACTGCAGTTGATCAATTTAAAGGTATTCTACGATAAGCCAATATAACTGATAATTTGGGGCTTTTTCGCTGGGGCTTATTCTGTCAAAATTGATCAAGGGAAATGCTAAATTGTGTTATTTAATGAAATTTCAGCCAAAGAAATAGCTGTCTGAGATGCTCTGAGATGCCAGGATGGGTGAAGGTTGAAAAATAGCAATGTTTGATGAAAAATGACCCTGTCAAAGCTCAAAGTGTAGTGATGTGATGAATTATACATTTGACAGTGTTTTCAATGTCTTAAATTGATTCTGTGTTTACAAGCAATACAAAAAAGGAGTTGAATATCTGAAGTTGCAGGGAGACCTAATTTTGTTAGGTTTTGAAGCTTACTGTTTTTGGGAGCAAATAGAAGCAGCGAAGAGCTAAAGGCTTGAGAGTTGATGAAAACTTATTATCATTTTGATACTAAGATTACTGAGAGCTGAAAATGGATTAAGTTTAAGATTGTTTCTCCTTTATATATCTTCTCATCTAACCTATAAACAGTCTGCGTTTAGTCTAAAAGGTTGGCAGTTGAGATTCTTCATGTAATACTCTTTTTGTGCAGAGATGGTTTATACATGATTATGGCAGGTTATGGGTACTAATACATAGGTTTATTCTATATGCTAAAGATGGACATCCATTAGAATAATTAAATGGAATGACAGTTATTGATGGTAGTGAAGAGTTTAGAATACTTCGAATGATATAAGTCTCTTGTGACTGTAAATAAGCCCAGCCTATATTAAGAAAACAAAAGGAGCAGTCAGAAAAGAGTAAGGAGAGATGTTTTTGAAACCTAAGGGATTTGAAAAAGGAAACATCACCTGTCAGATCATTAATTGAACCCTAAAAGCTATACAGTTTCCATCCTTTGAAGAAAAATGGGTAAGAGTGGTAAAATTAACAGAGCTGAACCTACTAATGTAGTATGGATTGAAAAAATCCCTGGATGTGTTGAACTATTCCAATAGGCTGGTTGGTTGGAAGTCTTCAGAAGAATAAATGGGTATAATACTGAAGTGTCCCGCAAGTTTGCACAATGCTTTAAAGATGACATGGTGACCTTTGACACTCTTAAGTTCAGGATGACAGTGGAGTTGATTGCAGAAGCTACATGGATTAAGAATGAAGGTGAACAATGGTTTAAGAAACTGCCTTTTACTTTTGATCCTCAGAGATATCTATTACCAAATGTCACCCCATATTGGAATAAAGGCATCCTTATTCAAAATTTCAGAAAGGAATGGGTAGAACCAATCAGAATTTTGCAGAGTTATGTTACTTACGAGGGCAGGTATGCTTATGTTTATAAGTACCACTTCATATTTCTACAACATATGGTGGGTGTGTCCAAGATGAGTCTTCCATTCTTCTTATTCAAAATCTTGCAGAAGATGTCCAACAGGGTCAAAGGGCATATGGACCATTCTTCTCAGTCTATCTTTCACCATGGGCTAATCAAGTTGATTATTAGCACTATTTTATAGCATGAAGGAAAGACCTGGGATTTTTTCATCTTTTGGTCTGGCTTTCAAATCAAGCAAGAATATCAGCAGCCTAAAAATCAAGCAGACAAAGGGAAGATACTGATGAGAAAATTAGGTCAAAAAGTTAAACTTGAAGACAAGGAAGATGTCAAAGTTGAGAAAGCATCAGAGCATGTGGAGGATGACAGTGAACCCAAAGTATTATCAGCTCGTATTAAAGGTAAGTACTCACTGTTTGTAGAAGACAAAAAGCAACCTGAGCAGTACTTGGCACCTGCAGAGGATTCTCATGAAGTGAAAGCTGCTGATATAAAAGATGTTGCTGTACCTAAGGAGGAGTTTTAGGCTCAGTAGAGAAGTCCCATCACCATTCTCTCAGATGATGAGGGATATTTTCTAGAAGAAGATCAGCCTGTTGCTAGAATTGAAGTCAAAGCTGAAGCATACAGAGAATTTCCTACTTCAGAAAGAAAAGCAGTAAAACCTAACAGGAAGAGGAATAGGCTTGAAGTAATAGAGTTGGCTGCTATCCAACATCAAGGAAGGAAGCTTAAAATGGTGGGAGAAGCAGCATCATATTGGAGACCTAAAACTAGGTCAAAGAACAAGCTAAGATTGAACATGAAGAAGCTGCTCAATCCCAGATTGAATACAAATGAAGTTACTGTCCTAGATGATGTTTCCTTTGATGATAAACCATAACTAGACAAAGTTAGCAGAAAACTGAAGAAACAAACAGCTGCAAAAGCTTCATATGTGCATCCTGCAAAAGCCAAGAGTTCATTAAAATCATTAGGAGATTCAATCCATCCCGCACCTAAATTGTCTGAAATGTTTTTTGAAATAAGAAGTGATCTTTTAAAACAGCCACAATTGAAAGAAGAAGCTCCTTCAGTTGAAGTAACAGGTGAGGAAAATAATAGCATTGTAGACACTCCTATAGACCTGTTAATTGAAGATGCTAAGATCTTCCAAAAAGTTGATATACCTTGGATACTTGATGATGAACAAGATCCTACAGCAGGTAAGCCATTTGAATTTGACAGAGAAAACTTGCAAAAATCCATTAAGTAGTACAAGCAGCAGATGAATTACATGCAAGGGGTAAATGATGGGCTGATGATGGCTAATAGAAGGCTTAGAGAAGACCTATAGGATGTCAATGACCATTTTCAGGAGCTGATAACAGTAGCTAAAGAGGCTCTAAAGAGAAAAAGAGCTACTGACTTGCAGTGCACAGAATTGAAAAAGACAGTCAAAGACATACAGCAGGAAAATGAAGGACTTTCAAGAAGGCTAGCAGGCATGGAGGATGAACAAAAGAGAGCTAAAAAGAAAGCTCAAGTGTTAGATGGCATTGCTCTGCTAGCTGAAGCAGCAAAATATCTATAAGTCAGTTGTTCAATTAGTTATTTGTTATCTTTTTGAGAAACATATTAGTTAGTGTTTACTATTTTTAGAAAGTATCATGTTTTGTAATTTTGCACATTTTAATTTACCTCATCGAGCTGATGGAAGGCAGTTCGGGTTTTTCACCTCTAACTGATTTTGTAAAAAAAACACTATTTAGAGAGATTAGAAGGTCATTGAGAGGGTTTTGATTTTGGGATAGCTTCAGGAGGTCTTCAGACTGTTTTGGTCTTCAGACTTGTTCATGAGTTAAGTATAAAACTCTTATATGCATTTGATGATGAAATTATGAGATATATGACACTTTTTACCCTTCAGTTTCTGTGTTGGCTTCATTGTTCAGCTTGTTTAGTTGCTTAATTGATATATTCATTTACTGGTTTATGTTTATATGCTGGTGATGCTTGTCTTTTAGGAATGAACTTCAATACTGTGTTCTGTTGGATCTTGTTGAATATATTATGCATCTTTGTCCTCTTTTGTTTATCATTCAGTTCCTGTTTAATTCATGAATGTATTCCCTGATTGCTTACCAAACTTTACAACCACAAAACCTTTCAAAAACCTAAAACCTACTTTATTTTATTGAGTTTTATTTGAGATTGTGTTGGCTTGTTTCTTTAGCCTTGGAAACAATTTCTGGCACAAACAGTACACATACACGCTTAATGAGCTAGACGATATGGGTATACATACATTTGAGTGTATTATCTCTAATATTCCTTTATACTTTCTTTCACTGATGGGAAATGTCTTCTTTGCATTCTTTCCTTATGCACATCCTTTAAAAATTCCTTCATGATTTTCCTCGATATATGGAAGTCTTGAGACTGCTTTTCTTGGCATCAATAGTGTTATGTAGTGCACATGTGCAAGCCTTCAGTGGAATAGTTCACTTGGTTCTATTGACTCATGAACCACTGCTTGTTTAGACTGTCATTTTAGTTTGTACAAGCCACCATATTCTTCTCCAATCATTGTTGCATCATATTTTTCCTTTCCTTTAGGCCACATTAGAACTTGGTCGTCGATAAATACAATTCTGATTCCCTCTGCATCTAGTGAAGAGATAGAGAGAAGATTATTCTTCAATCCTGGAACATATAGCACATCCTTCATCTTTAAGGATTTCACGGAGTCTAGCTTGTATGAAGCTACTCCACTCTCATTTATGGGGTATTGGTAACTTATCCCCAAGTTTTACCTTGTGAGGTGACTCATGCTCAGACATATTAATGAGTGATTCTTTTTATTTTGTCATGTGTTTGGATGCCCCATTATCCACAAGCCAATAATTTATTCCATGTGAGATAGTTCCCGTAAGTGTTGATATTAGCACATAATCTTCATTTGAATCATCATTCTCTCTTCTAAATCTTTTGTTTGTTGGTTCATCGTCTTCGATAACATGAGCATGGTGTCTCTTTTTCCTGATGGGATAATCTCTTACAAAGTGCCCCTTTTCATCACAAGTATAACATCGAACATTGGAACGATCTCTCTTTATATTCTTTTGTTTCTTGTCCTTCTTGTTGTTGTGATGATAGTTCTCCTTCTTCTCCTTCTTCTTGTAGTTATTCCTGGTGTGAACTATGAGAGATTGATTCTCGGTTTCTCCCATATTCTCTTCTATTGTTATGAGTCGAGCTTCTTCTTGTGTGCATTCTTCTTGGAGTCTATTGAAAGATATCAGCCTCCTTCTTGCACAAATTACTTTAGTCCCATGATCTACAGAGACCATTTAATGTAGTCATCACAATTTATCCTTCTTTGATATTCTCTTCATCTGCTTCAAGTTATTCTTTGATTTGAGAAACCCTTGTGAAGTAAGATTGTATAGTCTCAAAGTTATGTATCTTCACATTCTTCAACTAGTTACTAAAAGTCATCTTTTGGTTGACGTTCTTTCCCTCAAACATCTTTGTCAAATCATCATATACTTCCTTTGGTGTCTTGAATGATGACACATGGGGGATGAGGTGATCCTTAATGGAATATACAATGATTCTCTTGACCTTAGAAAATTTCTTCTTATGAGTAGCCTTCGTCTCATCTCCCTCTATTTTTGGAACTTCTTGATACAAATCATTCTCTTCAAGGATCAGGGAGATTATGTACTTCCACACTCAAAAGTTATCAAGCCCTCCAAGCTTGTCCTTGAGTTGAGTATGGTGAATCATCTTTTCAAATGAGAACCTACAATGGAAATAACAAATATTTAGATCTTAGCGATATGAGTTGTTTGGCCTGATTTCAGAGCTGGCTGACCTAGGGTTTGTCATAGAAACCCTAATTTTCCAAACTTAGAGTTTGGTAATTTTGTTTGGATAGAAAGATGTGCCTCCTTGAGGTGAGCTGCTTAGTATGGTCCTTTCTTAAAAACTGAGGTGGGAAGCCTTTGATACTTGATGCCCTAGTTTCTATTGACACTAGTGACATGTTCAAAATTGAAACTTCTTCAAATCTAAAACTGCTTCCACCAAAATATGCACTCTACTCAGGTGAGTTAGCCTAGCCCTCTTTTCTTAATGATCCGTGGAGACAAGACCTTGAACTAGAAATACCTATTTGATGTTGTTGCATAGTGCCTTCTTTCATCAAGGATTTGATACCATGTTAGTTTTTCTTAGATCTTATTATCTTAGTTAGGATTTTTATCTGAAAGAATAACAAGTATAAAATATGAGTAAGATAGAACATATACACAAGACACAAATATTTTCATTGGGAAAACCATAAAGGAGAAAACCTACAAACTTCCTCACATAGTACAGTCACAATGAATGGGTCAAAAGATTATCAAACCCAGTAATAAGAAGTCTCTAGCAACTATCTATCTCTCCTCCTTGTCTCTCTCTCTCTCTCTCTCTCATGTTAACTTGAGTGAGTGTGAGGTGTGTAGAAATGAGGGAGCATTCATCCCTATTTATACTAATCAAGTGACTGACATATTACATGAGTGGGGTCGACTTGGTACCCTAACAAGGTCAACTTCTCCTAGAGAGACTCCAAATACACATTACATGATGTGACACTAGGTCCGATTGCCTCGACTTACAACAGAGGTTGTACTTGAAGGTCTATACAAAATAATGACATCCCGAAAGGAGGTCAACACATCTCCAATGGGGGTACAACAACATACAATGACAATATACACCAAAATATCTTCCGAAGTTACAAATACATCAACAAGATTACGAATTTATAAAATACTTTATTACATCGCTCAAAACTACAACCAAGGCCTAAGGAGAAAGAGGATAGTAGTAAATTTTGAATCAAAATTGTCGTTTTAAACACATTCAAAATAATACAACTCTATTTATAGACAATAGATTATGACCATTCAACATAATCTATGGCGATTCCACAGAGAGAAATGATGGAGTAGAATAGGCCACAATGGTGGATGTTATGGTATCACATTGTGTATAAGATGGAAATTTCACATGTAAACTATTATTACCCATTTTCTTATTTTCATAATCCACATCTAGGAGACTAGCTTTCGGTTTCACTACCACAATTAGTATTAGTACTAATCCTTAAGCCAAAACTAATTGTTTTAAAACTAAAATTGAACCCCAAAATGTCTTTTCCATATTGGAAGCATGAATAAATTGTTAACCTCAAATCCTTTGTTGAGGCCATTGTTCCTTTCACCAGACTTACATTGTGTCATATTTGAGCTAATATCCCTTAACATAATTTTATTTGTGGTTATTGTTATTATCTTGTGGGGTTCTCAACTTTGAGTCTATAGTTTGCATTTTATCATACGTTCATTAATAAAATGAGTAGATTTCAAATAATTAGAATATTCATTTCTAAAAGAGGTTGTAGAAATGAAGATAAAAAAAATTAAACATAGTGTAATCTAACGAAAATAATAATATGCATATATATTTTTACACCAATAGGTAATTTTACGCCAATGGGAGTTTTTATTTGAGATTTGGGGTGGACAACGACCTATGATTTTCCATCTACGGATGAGGATGAGACACGTATACTATCAACATTGATTCTATGGAAGTCGTTCAAAATTTTAAATAAACAATTATAAAAAATGTGTATATAAAAAATAAGTGGGAGTTGATGAATGGATAACCAACAATTCATGGAAATACCTAGAAGAATATATATATATATATA
>LPNX010944329.1:47717-98505 GCA_001517045.1 Pseudotsuga menziesii
GCTGTACATCATGCTGATGTTTAGCTACTGTAGAGCAAGCTAGTTATTAGTGGAGTTCCAGGTTCTAATTACATGTACAAAAAGAAGAAAAATAATGAGTCTGGAACACTCAGAACCATGATATATTTGGGTGGGTGGAAACAGAAATTTGAAATATAATTATATTTGGGTGGATCCAAGCTGAAATCTAATTAACCTGGACTTAACTATTTTACCGAAAATTTTAATTGAGTGTAATAGTTAAAAATATATGTTATCTCTTTGAATTTTAATTAGGTTTAAACGTTATCTCTTTGGAATTCACAAGTTCAAAATCTGAAAAGTAAAATTAGCCCTTTAACATCTTTGGAATTCACTTCAAGATCTGAAAAGTAAAGTTGGCCCTGTGACAAGGTTAAAAGACTACCCTGAAATATAGACTTTATTAAGTGGAGATTTGATCTACACCAATGCACCCGTAAGCTTTATGTTTTAGGCAATTTTCGGTCATGGATCGAATCAGATATCATGTCTTCCAGGTTGGAAGACTAGGTAAAAGTGCACTAATTACTATTATATAATGCATGCTTTACTCTCGGAGCTGGTTTCTCATCGAGTCTATGGTGTATAAGACCTCCTCTTCGTCGTTATATACGTAATATGATATATAATGCTGGGATTGGGGATCAGTGGAGATCAACCTCCATCCACTTATAAGTAATAAAAAGAGTTACAAATGACTTCCACTTAATATTAATATATATTTATATATATAAAGTTTACTTCTGGATGTATCAGATACATTCATGTTTCTTAAACTATGAATATAAGATGATTATAGTACAATGCATCATTTTATTAATCACTTGTTATTGTTATGTTCCACAGAGCACCTTGCGAGTATCCAGGACAAAAGATTCACTTCCAAATTAACGAAGGCTCCAATCCTTATTGGTTCACATTCTTTGTTGAATATGAGGATGGAAATGGCGATCTTGGAGCAGTCTCTCTAAAGCAAGTACGTAGATCAGCATGTCACCTGTGTTCCTAAATTTTGAGGTGTCTTAATGTATTAATTCGCATTTTTATGGTGAGCAATGCAGAGAAATTCAGGTGCAGATTGGTATATCAATGGCAGCCAGCCTTCACAGGCTCCGTTCTCTATTCGTTTGACTACTGTCTCTACTAGGAAAACACTCATAGCAGTTAATGTCATTCCCCAGAATTGGAAACCCGGTGCTACCTACAGATCAATTGTAAACTTTGACTAACTATATCGGATGACCTATTATCTGCACCTTTCATACTAGGGAAAAATTCTGGAGCTTTCATAGAACCGGTCATGTTGCAAAATGAAAGGACGAAATAATATGTATTAGTACATAAACCACATTAATTAAATGATGTATTTTCAAAAGAAACCAGTAGTTATATGGTAGTTTAGAAAGAAACCAGTGGTATAGAAGAAAAAAACTATTAGTTTATAAAACCATTGGTATATAGGACAAAAGCTATCAGTATATTTTCAATGTGAAACAGATCACATTGTCTGCAAATGATCTCTGATACTCTGATACTATGTAAATTTTATTTTTAATTTGTTCTCCTGAGTTAATAGCTCATGGCAAGGATACTATGTAAATTTTATTTTCAATTTGTTCTCTTGAGTTAATAGCTCATGGCAAGGATCAATATGTGAATGAATAAATTAAATATGTGAATGAATAAATTCAACACCTAGATATTGTCTCTAAAATTTCATTAATGGATGTTGACAACTACTATACTGTAATGTTTCCATTTCAAATTTTTGATACATTATGTTGAAAATGCCTACTACGCCACAATGAATGTCCACAATAACATCCCAAGTAACAACTAATAGGATGTCTAAATAACATCTGAAATAACAACTAATAAAATGCCCAAAAAAGCATCCACGTTAATGTCTTAATATGAACTTTTACTCTTCGTCACTCTTGCATCCCATCAAATGTCCTAAACCTATCAAATTAATGCCCCTACTTGCATCCAACCTTATGTTCAAATCGGGTGTTCATAATTGCATCAACTTTATGTCCAATTTTGGACTACACTAAGTTGTTATCCCTAAAGTGACTCACTAAGTTCAATTTGCCCTAAAGTGACTCACTAAGTTCAATTTGTTAGACTAAGATGCATTGTTTTCTGCCGACCACCTTTTTTTTTTCAATATGTATTTATAAGTGTAATTATAATGTTAGTTTGTATCAATAATATTTTTTCCTCGTAAACAGGAGCGAAATTTATATTCGTTTATGAATCACCTTTTATATTGGTTTTATATTCATTTATGAATCACCTTTTACATTGGTTTTATGTTTTGTAAACAGCCAAAAAGTTAGATATATGTTTGAAAAAAACACTATTATCTTTTGCATCAAAACAACCGAAGGCTTGTATGTAAAGACCAATATACAAGATTAATCAGCTTGGAAACTTTACATAAAAGCTACATAAAATTAATCAGCTTGGTTTGCCTTGCCTCACAAGCTCACAGGGAGCAACAATTTTTTTGGCGAAGGTAAAAACCTCATGGTCGTCTAAGCTCTAAAGCTTCTGTATATCACCTAATACAGACCTCACATGTCTTACTGCCTCAATAACATTACTAGTACCAGCTTCTCCTTAAGTCCTATTTATTGCAACTCCTTCGGCAATCCTTCTCACCACCTCACCAAGGTTTCGACATCTACAGACAAACGGTATACGGAAGTTATGTTTGTTGATATGGTGCATGTCATTTGCAACAGTGAGCAATTCATTCTCATCAATGTAATCAATACCAATTGCTTCAATAATTTGGGCTTCAACAAAATGACCTATTCTTGCCTTGGCCATGACAGGGATGGTCACAACAGGCTTAATTTCTTTGATGAGCCCATGATCACTCATCCAAGCCACTCCCCCCTTATCAGCTCTCAAACCTATTTACATTGTTAAATTTTAAATAAAACCTAAACAAAAATTATATATATAAAACAAATTTTTTTTGTTTATTTGTTGTTGATCATGGAAAGATTCGATACAGGTTTGGATGCTAAGCTTTATGAAGCTTTGAAGTTAACCTGAAACAACATGTGACAATGTCGGACAACATGTGACAATGTCGGGAACATTGCCACCACGTGGCTCTTGTTGGAATTGTATAAATAAATTATAAATCGAACGGATTGGGTCAATTTTGAAATATCAAAATGTTCTAAATGACATTTTTCTATGAAGTTAGCATACAACACAAACACAAAAACAGTTACTTTATCGAATTCAAGTCTTTACTCATTGTTACCTAAATAATTAGCACTTTTCCATGATCAAAGATAAATGGACCAAATGCAATATGTGGACCCAAAGAAGATAGGTGGACCCAATGGACACAATGCTATGATTAATAATTGTTTAAGGTGGTATACCTAATGGCCCCTCACCCTGGTGTAACCCCCTTCATCTTTAGGCATTTCTCCTTGGGATTTCAAAGGATCCTCAATTAGTGTTTGAATAGACATGTAAGATACAAAAGGAAAGCACATCTATCCTTACAAGATCATATTCCCACCATCAATAGGCTAGTGTGTTATTGAGTAAACAAAAAATGTACACAATAAATCCTTTGACTTGTAAGGCTAGGAGAAATGATGAATATATAATGATACTAAGTATATTTCTGCAATAGAAACCCAAAAAATAACAAAATAATTTCCAAACCAACTGTTCGAATTACGCAAAATTTAGCTCTCGATAAGTAGTTATAGGGGGTGAATCAATCTCCCCTAGAGAACCCCTCTTTTGGTGGATGAAAGATGTGTTTCAATGCTAATTTGTACTTCATACCCGAAACTTTCTACAATCAAGATGAAATTGAAATATCAAGGGCCTCAAATCTCCCCAAGGTGACCTTGAGTAAGCTAGGATTTGAGACAATATTCCTGAAACCCTTGGGGTTTGACTTCTCCCTTGAAATGAATTTGCAATAAAACTTCAACCGGATTTGAAACAAACCCTAATGGATTATGCCATCTAACCCTAGTATGATGTCACCTCCTTTAAATCACTTTTAATGGCTAAAAATTTGTTTTTTACAAGTTTTTTCAACTTTTTAGGATTTTCTAATAATTTATCAAGATATGAAATTTACTACTACAATTAGCTACTTTAGAAAATCAAACTTAAAATGGCTAGGGAACAAAATACATTTTTAGGGGTTTTCACAATATTTTTTTTAAAATATTTTTTCCAATAGACATTACACAATTTGAATAAAAGAGACTTGAAGTGAAGATGAGGGAATAAGACCCAAGTCTCTTCCCTACCATGCCACTGAGGAATCGTTGTTAGCATTCTTCTCAAGAATCAACAATTCAACTTTGATGAATTATGGAAAACCAAGAAACCCTAGGTTTGTGTTAGTTTGACATTATTAGGGAAAAGAGAGGTGCCAAAGGGCTAACAAGAGAGACCCTCCAAGAGAAAACAATGTTAGCATGCATAAAATGTTGGAATACATTAAACCCACTCATAACTTAGGATAAAATATTTAATCATTATTTGATTAAATTCCTACCCACTAGCTAATTAGTTGGCATCCAATTGCACTTTAAAGTCCGCACATGCCTTCTATACCCCAAGAATGCCTTATTTCTGATTCTAGGTTGATCTTGACCACTTTATGAACATCCAGAATTGGTAACTGCGCTTTACTGCAAATTCTACTTTATTATGCTTTATCCAGCTTTTCATTAGAGGAAATTTGGGGTCTAAAATGGGTCTTATAAGAAAACACACAAACAATAAATTTTGTGAGTTGGAACTCAGGAACCAATAGAATTTCAATAAAATGAGTCATCCATAATGGATGAATTGACATATTTTTCATAAAAGAAAACTACTTTTTTTGTTCGTATTTTCAGCATATCTCCCTGTGTTTTTACTCAAATTCTGAGTGAGAGAGCTCCTTGGATGCAAAATTTAATTCCGCATCCAATGAGTACCCACATTACATACTTTTGACAGACCCCTCTACCCCAAAAATAAGAAATACCTGAAAAATTATGATGATGATGTCATCATCACGTTTTTTCAGGTATTTATTATTTTTGGGCTAGAGGGGTCCATTAAAAGTATGTAGTGTGGGTACTCATTGGATGTGGAATGTACCAACATTGCATACTTTTAACAGACCCCGCTACCCCAAAAATAAAAAAATACATGAAAAAATGTGATGGTGATGTCATCATCACATTTTTCAGGTATTTCTTATTTTTGGGCTAGAGGTGTCCATCAAAAGTATGTAGTGTGGGTACTCGTTGGATGCAAAATTAAATTCCACATCCAACAAGATCTCCCACTCAGAATTTGAGTAAAAACACAGGGAGATATGTGGAAAATACAAACAAAAAAGTAGTTTTTTCATTCTTCCTCCAAAATTAATAACTATTATTTTATTATTTTCCTTAGGAGGCCCATTTTAGACCTCAAATTTCCTCTAATGATTTGGATAAGGTAAATCTAGATAACTAGGAAACTAGTATCTGTTGTTGCCAACCCATGCTCCATGATTTTCTCTCCATTTTCCAGGATTATCTTGTTTATCCATCACTCTTGACAACTCACTCATGCTTTTTCTCATTCGTGAGGTCCTTGACTGATTTGGGATGTTCTTTAGCCACTTATGGGGGTTTATCATACTTGGTAGGTCTATCTTTCTGAGCATTATGAGTTGTCTTTGTAGAAATAATAGATCAATGCTATGAGCAATGATGCTAAGAAGAAGCACATGAAATAGATCTTGCTACTAGGAATTCTCACAAGCATACACATGAAAAATAGAGAGAAGAAAAGAGACCAAATAACATGAATGAAGAGATGAATATTGGTGTGTATCCTTCCATTGAATAATGATGAATAATAGTGTACATAAACAATACATCCCTCATAGGAAAATCAAGTTGTATGGAGACAGCTCATAAAGCTCAAAATGGCTAAATTACCAAAATATAACAAACCCCCATAGGTGGCTAAAGCACTTCCCAAATTTATCAAGGACCTCACAATTTGGAAAAAGAATGAGGGAGTTGTCAAGGAGATGGAAAAAACATGCTAATCCTATAAAATGGAGGAAAATTCATGAAGGATGTGTTGGAAACAAAAGAACCCAGTTTCCTAGTTTGACTAGCTTTACCTTATCCATAGAAAAGCAGAAAAAGTAGAATCCACTGTAAAGTGATGTATACTAATTCTGGATGGTAAAAGGTGGTCAAGATCAACTCAGAATTAGAAATAAATCATTCCTAGGATATAGATGGCATGTATTGACTTTAAGGTGCAAGTGGATGCCAACTAATTAAGCTAGTGGGTGAATAATTAATCAAATAATGATTAATTATTTTATCCTAAGTTATGAGTGGGTTTAATATATTCCAACACCCCCATATAAGTTTGAATTTATGAAGGTATGACAAAACATATAGATACATATAGGGCCCAGCAACAAGGCTATGGTCACCCTTTAACAATTATTATGTCCAGAAAAGTGAGGAAAGAGGCAAAACCACATGGGAAAATCCTCCCTCAAAATAGGACAAGGCACAAAATTTGAAATATGTCTTCAACATATCTTCATATTCACTTTAATGAGCTGAATGAACAGCTTCTGGATGAAGGAATTGTTGAAGAAATCATGAACTCCATGATCATGCACTAAAGTGTAGAACCTGCAAGAAGGAAGAGGAGAGACTCCTTGTATCTCATCAACCGATGAAGCAGGAGCATTATCTGAATTCTTATTGCTGATGTCAAACTCTGATATGAAAACATAATATTAAATGGAAAAGAGATATGTGCATACTCCTTTCCAAAGAGTACAAAAATTAAGACAATTTATTTCACACCCAAATCCTTGAAGAGCTGCAAAATTGTGATGTGAATCACATGTCAATATTCCAATCTGATGTAGCACAAGTATAGATCTGATATGAGACTGATAAAACTCTGATATATTAGAAATATTAGCATATGGAACAGCAAGGACAAAGGATTCAATGGCTCCATGAGGATATAGGGCTAGATTAGGAAAATTATGAGCAACTGGAAAAAACTGATAGATGTAAAATTATGAATGATGAATAGGCATAAGATATGAACCATAAGTGTTTAGAAAAGATCCAAACATGTTTAATATCAGTCCAAATATTACTAAGGACATGGATAACCAACCATTGAAATATAGGAAAGACTTCAAACCATGTAAGATAAATATCATTGCATAAGGGAACAATGAGGAATCAACTAGTGAACTTGGGATTTGTATAGTATTAGGATTATTTAGAGGTATGGTAAGTGGCATGGATGGTGGTATGAAAATATGATTCTAAATCATAATCCAAAGGATCACATATAAGCATATTAGTAGACTGATGGAAATACACTGGTAATCAATCCTCTATGTGAAAGGAGGAAAGAATGAGATGTTCACAATCTTCAAGCAGGTTCTGAGTATTGATGCCAAGAACAAAGGAGGAAATGTTGAAGCACATGAGATCAAGTAAGGTGAGTGGTATGCCAAAAATAATGTTTGATTTGGCGAAGCAAACATCCTATAAATCACTGGGTTGCGCACCATCAATGAGAGAGGTATACACAAAGTGTGAATGATCTAGCACATAGATCTCGGAATCTAAGATAGGGGATTTTGAGAACAATGAATGGGTGATAATATCATAATCAATATCAACAGAACTCCATATGTTACTTTTTTTTCATCATTAGTATCACAAGAAGAAAATTCACCTTCAAGAGACACAGAAAAAGGTGGCTCTTCAATATTTGCTTCTTCATTGAAGGAGGAAGCATTCGAATCAAGGAGGGAAACAGCAACATGAACTGTATGAGAAAATTATTCATCATGATCAACTTCATCAGAGAATGTAGATGCCAAGAAATATTTAGAGAGAGAACAAGATAATATGATGGGTTCGCTCCATGCTTCATCTTCAATTTCCTGCAAACCAAAAGCTTTGTCCAAATTCTTCCAAAGCTCGAATGGATACTCAACAGAATCTATGAGATGATATATATTTGGAGACATTCCCAAACACATAATTACATAAGCTCTATCACAATTATTTATCCAATCAATCTTCTCTTCATAAGACTCAGGTTCACTCAATGCACCAATGGAGACATCAAAGAGATATTGCCTCTTCAAGTATGCACTCATCTTTGGCTTCTAATTAGCATAGTTGAATGGATATAGTAGAGGAAATTTTGAATCTATATAGAAGTTGTTGATATGATCTAGGATATACTCTTTTCAACCTGCAAAACAAACTAGAAGAAAATATTGTAAGCTAGACAAGCTCTTCTTCAAAGAGGGATAGGAGACTGGATGCGCTCCTCAACTCTGTAGAACTTGATCACCTTGCTGCTATGATACCATGTAGGAAATGGCAAGGTTGTGGTCCCTGTAGCTTTGATACCATTTAGAAATAATAGATCAATGCTATGAGGAATTATGCTAAGAAGAAGCAGAGGAAGTAGATCTTGATACTAAGAATTCTCACAAGCAGACACAGGAAAAATAGAGAGAAGAAAAGAGACTTAATCACATGAATGAAAAGATGAATATTGGTGTGTATCCTTCCATTGAATAATGATGAATAATAGTGTACATAAATAATGCATCCCTCATAGGAAAATCGAGTTGTATGGAGACAACTCATAAAGCTCAAAATGGATGACTTACCAAAATATAGCAAACCCCCATAGGTGGCTAAAGCACTTCCCAAATCTATCAAGGAACTCACGAGTTGGAAAAATAATGTGTGAGTTGTCAACGAGATGGAAAAACATGGTAATCCTAGAAAATGAAGGAAAATTCATGAAGGATGGGTTGGCAAAAAAAGCACCAAGTTTCCTAGTTTGACTAGCTTTACCTTATCCATAGAAAAGTAGAAAAAGAAGAATAAAGAAGAATATGCTGTAAAGTGTTGTATACTAATTCTAGATGGTAAAAAGTGGTTAAGATCAGCCCATAATTAGAAATAAATCATTCCTAGGATATAGATGGCATGTATTGACTTTAAGGTGCAAGTGGATGCCAACTAATTAAGCTAGTGGGTGAATAATTAATCAATTAATGATTAATTATTTTATCCTAAGTTATGAGCGGGTTTAATATTCCAACAGTCTCCATACAAATGAATTTTACCTATGAGGGATGTACTATTTATGTACACTATTATTCATCATTAATTAATGGAAGGATGTACACCAATATTCATCTCTTCATTCATGTGTTTCAGTCTCTTTTCTTCACTGTATTTTTTCGGTGTATGCTTCTGAGAATTATATTTGTAGCAAGATCTATTTCATGTGCTTATTCTTAGCATATTTTATCATAGAATTGGAGCTATTATTTCTACATGGTATCAGAGTGAAATTTTTCTCAAGTTCTACAGAGTTAAGGAGCACATCTAGCCTCCTATCCCTCTTTGAAGAAGAGCTTGTATAGCTTACAATATTTTCTCTTGGTTTGGTTTTACAGGTTGTAGAGAGTATCTCCTAGAGCATATCAACAAATTCAATATGGATTCAAAATTTACTCTATGATCTCCTTTAAACTATCCTGTTTGGAAGCCCAATATGAGTGCATACTTGAAGAGGCAATGCTTCTTTGAAGTCTCCATTGGTATCACATACCCCAAATTGCAAAAACATTTTATGTTTAAGAAGACATTATACTTTAATTTTATTGTAAAGTTTGTAATTATTGACCAAGTGGGGTCAAGGATGATTGTATTTAATTATGTTGAATATTTTATTAATTAATAAATAAAAGATGAGACAACAACTTAAGGAGACTGTTAAATGAGTGTCTATTGGTCGCTTAGTGGAATAGACTAGGGTGAGAGTAGATTGACTCTTTGCAGAATCCTCAAACCACTTCTAGCTGTTGCAGGAGGAAAGTTACCTATTTTTGTGGTCATTTTCTCCAAGAAAGTGGAACAAGAGCATGTGGCTCATTAAGTGAAAAACTGACCCAAAAGACCTAGGCATGCTGAAAAACTACCCATCGAATTCAACAGGGGATGTGGAATGTTTACTTGTGAAGTTTGTGAAGTGAAATTTGTGCACAAGATATTCGATGCAGGGGAAAGGAAGAAGTGTTTGAGTGTGAAAATGCTGATTTACTAAACTAATGTAGCTATTTTATTGAGTTCTTACTGTAGAATACATAAGTATTACTGTTGAATACTCTATGGATTTGCAGGGGTTTCATAGCCCATTCTCTCACCCAGTGCTTCAACCAGGTGGACCAGTGGACACGATCGGGGGTCCTAAGACTAGAAGCTAATCTATATTGAGGAATTGGTTGGGTAGAATGGGCTCCTTAGGCTGTTGTCTTCTCTAAAAGTTCTCAGGTGCTAAATGTTATTTAATTTACTTTATGCAAGAAAAAAGAAATGGAATGAATGAGATTAAGAGTTGATTTATTTAAATGATTGGATAAATTGTACCTAAAATTAGAGTGTTTAATCTCTTATGATTTAAAGTTAAATAATTTCTGGTTAAATGTATATCTAAACGATTGATTTAGGGATTAGAATATTTTTGGAGTATAAATAACCGTTGCCGTATTTTTCCACATATCCTATAGTACTCTAGTACAACAGGAAACTTAAAGTAAATGTTTATTACCAAAGCTATATAATTTGAATTTACTCAAATTAAAATAGTTCTAGTGTTACTATTGTTGAGTTAGGGTATTACCCACCTATTATATTTTATAAATCCTTTATATAATAAAATATACATAAGTATTACAAAAGTAATATTTAGTAAATCTAGGTTACATAAACATAAACAAGATGTTGTACAAAGTTTTAATTAATCAATAAATAATCTTTAAAAGACAAATGCCATCCTTGTAAAACTAAAAATTCTATCTTACTTTGTCTCGTATCATAATTTAACGAATATATATCTAGACTTTTAAGCCTCTTCTTTTCCTGAAAAGGAAGCACTAGCTAGTAGTATTTACCTAGTTTTGAAAACATAAGTAAATATTTTCCTAATTGCTTAACTATTAGCAATTATAAACCCTAAACTACTAATTTAAATTTAAAAACAATTGTTTATACAAGAAAACAAAGTCAAAAGGAGGAATTGTTTGTCAAATTAATAATTTAAAACAAAACCCTAAATTATCCTTAACAAGCTTAGTTTATAAATAACTTTCCAAAACCACTTTACTCTCTGCCCATTTGGCTTGAAAACAGTGTTGTCATCTTAACAGTAAAATTATTGTTTTAACCACACTAAAAACTGTTTACAAATAACATTTATAGCGTTTATAAAACACAGAGTCATAATAAGAATCTCAGACTAAATCGTTTGCAAAAACTTAATAAATTATTTTAATAACAAATTTACTTATCATATAACAACTACAAGCGAACTTATCATATAACAACTGCAAGCGAAACTGAGGACTATTCTCTGTAAGAGAGTTTCGTTTTTAAACAAGTTCTTTTCAATGCATTTTACCCTCATAGAAACCAAAACAAAATAATCCTTATATTATTATTTCATCTTCCAGTTTTGGAACTGTAAGTAAAAATTAAAAAACAACACCATCTCTTTACCCTCTTTCAAAAATATTGGTTGAGGGGTTTATCAATTTAAAAATCCTATGAATTTTAAAAATAAAAACCTGACTTAACCCATTGCAAACCTAACATAGTATATCTATGGCCATACGACCTTTACAAACAATAAAATAACTAAATGTAGTCACGGCCTTTAATTTCCCCATCTTCATCAGTATCACTTCTCACTCAATCTTGCCATGGCAACTTGCAGAAGGAAACCTCAAGGTAAACCGAGGCTTATCTGGTTAGTTTGTGAAGTATTTTGTTAGCAGCTGAGTGGCAGCTGAACTCGGTAGAGACCATTTTCCTTTCACTCCCTTCTTGTAGTGTCACGACATTTTCCACCTGCAGTAATCAAACGCAATTTCGTTATTTTTATTTTTTAACCCTTTTACTATAAAAAGAAAATGGAGATTACAGAAAGAGATAAAGGAGATTACCTGTAATTTTTGGCTCATAGCCATAGTATAGATTTGTTAAAAAACCCACTCAAACTACACTTAAAACGTGGAAAATGAAACCCTCGATTCATACCACCAACGAAGAGAAACATTTCATCCCGAGACTGCAGAGAAAAGAAGGGAGGTAAGAACTAAAACCACCTTTGAAAGGGCAAGTAACCACAAATAACAAAAACCAAAATGACAACCTATGAAAAATATTTTCCTAGTAGCTACACTACGAAGGTTACTTTTTCAGCTCAACTGTTCGAAGGTTTATACCACTTATAAAATCTCCACACTTGCAATGGAGTCCCAAGAGACTGAGAGCCTACCAACTCTACCCACAAACCAACGAAAAAGGATTGGAGACAAGCGAATTTTTAGGTCTTTGGTAGGATATATAGATAGGGTTTCTACTTTAAAACCTACCCAATGAGCTATTCACACATGGAATCCACTTCCTCAACATTTGTTTGGGTTGCTCTATAGTTCTGAATGGTTTGATTTAAACCCACAATTTTTAAACTTTTGTTAATACGTTTCATATTGAAAACTTGGTATTACAAACTTATCCCTTAATGGATTATATATCGTTATGTTTTTAAAATGATATATATATGGAATTATAGTTATAAAAATATGCATCAATAGGATCCATGTATATATGGGAAACCTATTGTTATAGTTTAGGATTAAGCAATTTTTCTTTTATATATTTTGCTTTGTTTTTATTTAAATAAACATGCCATATTATAAAACTATGCAATAATTTTATCAACAAGCCTTGATTTAGATGTTTAGATGTACATACCATTGATTGTTAAGCATGGCAAGTTTAGTTTTCAGAACCATAGAAATCATACTATTTTGATAGTAATAAATTTATGAAAGGAATAGGTTTTGCATTACCTTCACTAATCAAAATATTTAAATTAAATGAGTACCCTAGCATTTGTTATTATTGTTGTCGAAATATAAAATCTCGAGCCTGTAACTGGAAATAAATAGGTTACCTGTAAAAATAATCATCATTTCACTGTAGTAGCTTCATTGAGATAAGTAAGCCTTGGGCATAACAAGAAGTTCCTTCAGTAAACAAGAAACAAACTTTAGCACCTTGCACTCACTAGTAATTAAACAATTTCTCTTAATAATTTACTTCTCCGTATTCTTTTACTTTATAGATCGAACTTTAATGTCATTGCTTTTGAATGCTGTCAGTAAAGAATGCATTATATGAATTAATAAATGATTTTGTTGTAGTATTTAGACTTAGATCTTTTAAGATGATAACTGGTAGCAGTTAAGTTGATCTCTTAAAAGATGTTTTTAAACATTAATTGTCGCAAAGAAAAATTTAAAAATTTTACAAAATTTTGGGATTTTTACAATTGGTGCATTGAGCGAACCCGAGTCTTATGAAGAGAAGATTGAATGAATGATTAATTGTGATAGAGATTATGGAATTATGTGTTTTATAATGTCTCCAAATATACGTCATCTCATAGATTTTGCTAAATATCCATTTGAGCTTTGGAAACATTTGGACAAATCTTTTGGTGTGCAGGAAGTAGAAGATGAAGCATGGAGTGAACCCAACATCTCCTCATGTTCTCTCTCTCAATATGTCTTGGCCTCTACATTCTCTGATGAAGTTATTTATGATGAAGAAGTTTCTCATCTATTTCATGTTGTTGCTACCCTCTTTGATTCGAATGCTTCCTCCTTCAATCAAGAAGCAAATATGGAAGAGCCATCTTTTTTTGTGTCTCTTGAAGGAGAATGTTCTTCTTGTGATACTAATGATGAAAAAGAAGTAACATATGGAGTTAATATTGATATTGATTATTATCCATTCACCCATTCATTTTTCTCTATACACCCTATCTTAGATTATGATATCTATGTGTCAGATTTTGCACACTTTGTGCATTCCTCTCTCATTGATAGTGCACAACCCAGTGACTTCCAGGATGTTTTCTTAGACACATCAAATCCTATTAGTTTATTTCTACTTACCATACTTGATCTCATGTGATTTTTCATCTACTCCTTTTTTATTGGCATCAATCCTCAAAGCCTCTTTGAATATTTTGAGTATCTCCTTCCTACCTCCTTTCATACTTCTACCACAAAGTATTCTTCACCAGTATATTCCCATGAGTCTTCTGATATGCTTATATGTGATATTTTGGATAATTTGGAAGCTATATCAGCCAATGGAGCCCATGCATTTATACTCTTTGATCCTATTCCCTCTCTATGTTCCTACATGACCACTTGCACACATCCTCTTTGTGTAAATGAAGTTGGAGACCTCATACATTCACTTGGACTCTTATTTCACCTATCTAGAGCTTATTTCATCTCTATTGGTTCGAAGTTCAAGTCATTACATCATCTTGGAGCTGATTACAAATCTCAAGAGCTTTCACATCATTGGATCTCAGTTGTTCTACATGTTCCTAGTTTCCATCCTACAACTGTCCTTGATTTAGGCGAGGAGATTTCTCTTCTTCCCATGAAGAATATTCCTCGATACATCAACATTTATTTTGGAGCAACATCAACAATATTTTTTTGGTTTTCCTCTCATGTCCTATATTGAGGGAGGATTTTCCCCATGTGGTTTTTCCTCTTTCCTCAATTTTTTGGACGTAATTGTAATACCCGAGTTTTGAACCCTTGGTATTTAATTGTATATGATGCTTGTACTGTATTGAGATCATGGCATGGATCTCAAGAACAAGGCCCTGCCATTGATGAATGCTTTATGGATAGGTGATCAAGGTTGATACCTATGGTGATAGTGCTAAGTCAAGAACAGTATATATTTTGATATATCATGTAAATGTACAAATAATTATAATACCACAACTAGCTATGAGATTGAAAACATGAAAGAGATGGAGGCATTATTTCACAAGGGATAGGGGGGTGGAGTTAGTCAAACCACTGAGCCAATAGGGTGTGACTAGATGTCAATGGGGAAACCCATGTATCCTCAGCTACCTTTTATCCTCTGTCCTCAATCATTAATCTCTTCCAAAATTCAGTTGTGGCAGTTAATGCCTTGGGAAGAGCAAGGCATGGAAGCCTGATGGATTGACGAGGTGAGCCTACAAGTCTGTAGGTCTGTAGCCTAGGAGGTTGCATTCCTGCTTCTGCCATAAGTAAACCTGTGTGGGAATGTGTGCCCATTCCATCGTCACTGAGTCACACTGAATGTAGGGTTCATTCACGCTATTGGGGGAAGCTTTCTATAGGAGTCACATTTTTTGTTCCTGTGCACAGTGCATCCATATTGCTGCCTGAGAACCGTGTTTTGTTCTGGATTGATCATCCAATACCACAACCAGAACCTTGTCTTGGCTCTGTGTTATCTTTCCTAAACTGTTTACCCTAATCTGGCAGTTGCATATAGTTCAATTTATGGAATCGAAAAATTGGTTATCTGCCAGTATTTTCCCTTGCCGTGTTAAGGGCAGTGGAGCTCACTTCATTTTATGAAAGAGCACTCCTTTGAGTTTTCCTCAATGTTGTCGAGTAATGTTCCATAATTTTGATTTTTTTTTTACTCCTTTGAGTCACGAAAGGTGTTTCCATAGTGTTCTTCTTTGTGTTGCAAAGTGCAAGTTGTTTTACAGGGTTAAGGCCTATGCTGTTGTGTTTCCCCATGGTTCCATTGTGATTTGTACCTTGGTATTAGGTCTAAAATGTGTGCAAGATTAGGAGTGGAAGAGAAGAGTAATGGGCTTGATAACCTAGTGCAAAGAGGAACCTCATGAAAAGATAGATATTATGGAGGTGTCCCTAGCTCTTGAATGAGCCACTAGCTTAGTCATTCTACCTTTCCACAGCCTTAGTAGCCTATTAACCCAAGGGATATTGGATTGGATTTTTCTGAATGTGAATGTTGGTTTGACTGAGTTTGATGTGAATCCCGAGCTGAATGAGTAAGTCCAAGGGACCCCTATGTTATTGGATTGATGTCATAGCAGCCTATGGATTCCAATTGTACATTGGTTGGCTAGACAATTTCTGTAACCCAATTGTTAGTTGGTTGATTGTGCTCTAACGTGTGTTGGCTGTGTATAAGCCTGTTGTTCCCTAGTTCCTTGTGGAAATCATGCCCATATCATGGGTGTAAGTGTGTTGAGATATTAGTGAACACATTGGCCTATGGTTGGGTGGAATGTTGCAACGACATAGCTAGTTGCGGGATAGTTTAATCATCAAGATAAGCCTTCTCTGTTACTTTGTATATGCAATGTATTTTCTTGTGAATGACCATACTGGTTATGTAGAATTCTTATGAATATGATGAACTTATATGTTCATGATGAATGCTTGTTGATGATCAAGTAGAGGTCTACTTGTGTATGAATGTCTTTGCAATTGCTTGTTCATGCCTTATAATTTTTATGCATTTTAGTTCTTCTTTTACCTTGTGTTTGTCTAATTTCATGGAGGAAAGAAGCCTATTACAGAGGTCAGAATACACCTGAATTATGTTTTTCCGCCCCTTGGAATCCACCTGTGGAAGGAGAAAGGAAGAAAGCGGAAAGGCCATGAAAAATTCCTTCGCACACTTGAGTTTTTGATTTTCGAGTTCCAAAGTGCGGAAGGTGGAAGGTGGAAAGAATAAGGAGGAAGGAGAAAAGGCCTTCGAAAGTTCCTTCGCACACTTGAGTTTTTTACTTCTGAATTTTGAAGTGTAGAAGGCAGAAAGGTCGTCGAAGTTTACTTCACACACTTGAGTTTCTGATTTCTGAGTTCCGAAGTGTGGAAAGAAGAAGGTGAAAGGAGAAAAGGCCGTCGAAAGTTCCTTCGCACACTTGAGTTTTTGATTTTCAAGTTCTAAAGTGCAGAAGGCTGAAGGAAGAAAGGCCGTCAAACGTTCCTTTGCACACTTGAGTTTTTTATTTTTGAGTTTTGAAGTGTGGAAGGCGGAAGGTGGAAAGGCCTTTGAAATTTCCTTCGCACGTTACATTTCTGATTTTCGACTCTTGAGGTCGGAAGGGCAGAAAATGGAGTGTTGAACACTGATTGTAGAAAGACATGTCCAATGCGGAAATGCTCATTTTGTTCACACTAGGGATATGTCAAGAGAAGAACGACTACTACAGTATTGTACAGGGGTTCTTAACCTTGCGAATGATGTTGTAAGAGTGAGTTAACGTCCATGCCCCATGTTTGAAAAGAGAAAAAGTGTTCTTGAAGAAAAATTTTTAATTTATCTGCATTATTGGGTATGGGGATGTTACATTGTGGTATTCGAGCTTATGGTTGTAGCACTAGTGCCTAAATGGTCCAAGTTGAATAGTTAAAATGGAAAAGAACAACCAGGTTGTGGTTTAACAGAGATTTTGGTTGCAAAATTGGTATAAATGTGCCAAGGAAATTAGTTGTAGAAAGAAAACTACAATAAGAAAGATTGTTATTCAGCAGAATTGATAAAATTAGCCAACCTGAAGAAATGCATCTTGACCGTAGATATGGATTCTACTATGATCTTGACCATTCATGATTGCAATAAACAATGGGTAAGTAATTTTTTTATTTATGAGATTGTCTAACAAATGATGTTGTTAACACATTTTGCAGAGTCATAGTGCAGATTGAAAAGTTGGTCTTGGTCTGACCAAGAAGTGTTAAATTTTCTTAAGATATGATTAGATTATTTAGGATCTTTATCTAAAAGAATAATAAGTACAACAAAATGCATAAGATTTGAAATATGCACAAGGCACAGAGATTTTCATTGGGGAAACCATAAAGGAGAAAACCCTGCAAACTTCTTTAGAATAGTAAGATGATCAAAAGCGATAATAAGAAATCTTCAACAACTATCTTTCTCTCCTCCTCTGACTATCTCTTTCTCTCATGCGCCTTAGAGAGTGTGTGAGGTGTGTATAAATGAGAGAGAGCACCTCCCTATTTACACCCTTTCAAGTCACTGAACAAATATAATACTCGATCCTACATGTCATCTCACATGGGGCCCACTTCTCTTAGAGAGACCACAATTACATATTACATGATCTTACATTGGGGATTATTTCCCTGAATTACAATGGAAATTGTACCTGAAGGTATAAACACAATTTAGACATCCCGTAAAGGGGTAACACACATCACCAATGGGGGTACGACAACATACAATGACAATATACGTCAGAATATCTTATGAAGCTACAAATACATCAACACTCCCTCTTAACTAGGAAGGTATTCTTTCTCTACACAGTGATTGACACATCTGGTCATGTATTCAATGCATCATCATCATCACAGATTCATAGATTCTTCATTATAGTTTCTTCCATCATCTTCTTATAATTTGATCATCATCCCATACTATCTGTCATCAGAAGTTTCTACAGTGCCAATCCTTTTTCATGCTGGATGTATCCCTAGTCCTTTGCTAGGTCTTCATCTATAGTGCCAACCATTTTTCATGCTCGATGTAGGCCTAACCCTCTTCCATTTCTTCATCATCTCTACAAGCAAGCCATCAAGTAGGTGCATCCCAGGACTTATTATATGACTCTTGCAAAACCTGCAGGATATCCCAGGACTGATTATATGACACTGCAAAACATGAATGAGCATCCTAGGACTGATTATATGCCTTGAAATACCTGTGTACCCTACTAATACCTCATCATATTCAGATAATATCATCATCACATGGAGCACAACCCAGATACACATAACACAACACTCACATTCACTGGCATGATAGGACAAACCTACTACCATCCAGGAAAGGCTTCCAACACTTACATCCATCGGCATGGTAGGACACATCTACTACCATCCAAGAAAGGCTGCAACACTTACATCCACCGGCATGGTAGGACACACCTACTACCATCTGGTGAAGGCTCCCAACACCTACATCCACCGGAATGGTAGTACACACCTACTACTATTCGGGAAAGGCTCCATGTGTATCCACATCTTTTGGAGTCATCTCTTCCCCTTGGAAGGAACCTTGATCTAAAGAACACCAAGATTCTCTCTGAAGTATTCAAACTTCACACTGGGGATTTCTAGCATAGAATCACATCAAGACTGATTACATCTAAGGATAACCTGTGAGCCTCGCTAGGACTGATAACATCCGAGGACAACCTACATGACTGATTACATTTGAGAAACCTACGAGCTTCACTGGGATTTTATGTTCAGACAACTTGTCTCACCGGCTATGCTAGAACTCATCACTCCCTCTTTCGAGCAATCTTGATCTGGATCACATGCTGGAGCTTCATTGCTCCTGTCTGCATCATACAAAAATTCAAGTCAGATCAATCAAATCAAATAGTAGCTTTCAAAAGAAACATACTACCTCACAAATAGTTGAGCAAGTGGAAACATATTTTTCCTCAGCTGTACTCAGCGCCATGCAAAACTGCATCATGCCAAACCATTAGCCCATACTGGATCTGAAAATGAAGAAGCAACACAAGGTGCTATTATTTTTAGTGGTGCTACCAATATAAATCAACATAAGCATGCAAGTTAGTATTCTAATTCACATCATACTTGAGCCCATACTGAAGTGGACCCTTCAGGTACCTCACTGCATGGTTTGCAACTAGGTGAGCATGTATCGGATCCATCAGGAACTGGATTAGGTTGTTCACAGCAAAGCATGTGTCTAGTCTTGTATTCTTTAGGCACATTAATGAAAAAGTCACACGATGATACATTGTGGCGTCAAACACCTCTGATGAAGCATCACTCAATAGATTTAGGTTCGATGCCATAGGTCTGGCCATGGACTTGCAGGCCATATTCCCAAACCTCTTTAGGATCTCCACTGCATACATTGCTTGTAAAAGGGATGTTCCATCCACAGTTTTCCACACCTCTATTCCTATAAAGTAGTGCATCATACCCAAGTCATTCATCTCAAACTTGGCATCAAGTCTCCTTTTTGCATCTTTAATGTGTTCCTCTTTTCCTGTCAGGAGAAAGTCATTGACATATAACAGGAGCATCACTGGTATTCTGCCTTCAACCTTGAAGTAAAGGTTGGAATCCGATTTACTCTCTGTAAATCCTAGATCCATCAGTAAGCTATCCATCTTGTCGTATGATGTTGAATCTCAAGATATTCTATAGACACTCCCTCTAAAGCAGAGCATCATTCTCCCTCTGCCTTTCATACTCTATGTATTGAAACATTCTGTGATGGAGTGACAAGTAGATTCCTATGCTACTAATATTCTATGTATCCATCTAGGTTTACTGGATACCAAGATCCTCTATCTTAAAATTTGAAAATTTCTTCTCATACCCATCTGTAATCTTTTCATCCTTTATAGGATTTCATCTTCAATATTGTCGCAAAGGTTAAGGTATTCATCACTCTAGGTGATATTCAAGCTCCTTATGTAACTGTATTTTCTATCCCATGGGTGCCTTCTGAGCTCTTACAAGGCCTTATTTAATTTGCACACATGAGTCTTCCTGTCATGTGTCTCACCTCCCAGTGGTTTCTCTATGTATACTTGACTCGTCACTGGTGCAAATGTCTCTTCGTAGTCTATTCCTTCTTTCCATGAGAATCCTCATGCTATGAATATTTCCCTATATCCCATGATCATTTAAATCTACTTCATTCTAGATATGGAAGACATTACGGAATTCCCTTCAAGTCTTGGAACCACATCCTAGACATCATTCTTCTCAATCTACTGGTACTCTTTGATCATAGTCTTCTTCAATTTCTTCTTGGCTACTTCTTCATAGCTTTAAGGTTCTGCATCAATGATATCGCTCAATAGTGTCACATAACTGGAGTGTGTTTGATGCCTCTTTCTTTGGAAGTATCATCATATTATTCTTCATCTTGGATTATTACTCATTCCCAAGGTGGTATTCATCGCTCGAGGTCGATCTACCATTCTATTTATATTCTTCTTAATCTCTTTCTTTTGCCTTGGTGTCTTTGACCTGAGAAGCTTCAGGTTCCTCTTTTGAGCTATTGTTACTTGTTCTTTGGAATGATCTACAAGTCAAGCTCATTCACATGATTAGAAACATATCATAATTTCCAAAACATATTAATAGTGACAAATATATGTCACATAGCCATGCGACTATTTTATCCAATGCTACGACATTCATCCATATCATGTATAGATACAATAACTTCTAGATGCATTCTAACCTAATGTTATTAAGAGTGTGTACTAATCCTAATATGCCAACAAATAGGTTTCAATCTAGATAAGTAGTAATAGAATTTTGTACAACATCATTGACTTCCTACCCATCATGTGCAATTCAATAGTATAAATGAAAATACTCAAACATGCATAACACATCAATTGAATATAAACAAATGAATAACCAAACAATAACATGAAATGACACTTGAATACTTATCTTTATTTGTTTCATGGGTAGAATCCTTCTTTATCCTTCAACTTCATCATCTTCTTCATTCATAACAACATCATTTCTTATCCAAATGCTAAGATGGATAAGAGGTTCTTCAAGAATCGAGTCCTTCATATTCCTCATCGCTTGAGGGATCTTATTTGAATCGTGAGATCTTGATATTCGGTTGCTCACATTTTATCTTATCTTATTATGAGTTGAGCTTATTCTTGTGTGCACTCTTCCAAAGTATGTTGAAGGTAATCACTTCCTTCTGGCACACATTCCTCGAATGAATGGTTCCCATGATCTTGGGAGGCCATTTAAGGTGGTTATAACAATATATTATTATTCTTTGATTGTGCATCAAACACTTCCTTTTGGTGTCTTCAAGGATGAAACATGAGGGATGAGATGATATTTAATAGAATCTGCAATGATTCTCTTGGCTCTAGCCTTAGAATCATCTCCACCAAGCTCTTAGAACTTCCTTACTAAAATACTGATCCAAGTTAATTTCTTCAAGGATCATGGAGGTCGTATAATTCCATACTCGGAACTTGTTAGCTTCACAAAGCTTGTCATCAATCTCGGGTGATTAGTCATTTTGAAATGGGAACCTCAAATGTAAAGAGAAAAAATTTAGATCTTACCGATTTGAGGTGTTCGTCTTGGTTCCGGAGCTGGCTTATCTAGGGTTTGTCAGAGAAACCCTATTTTTCAAAACTTGGAATTTCAAATTTTTGATTGGATAGAAAGATGGGAATTTTCAAGATGATATGTCTGGTGTACTCCTTTTTCTGAAAATAGTGGAGGGAATCTCTCAGAACAAGAAGCCCTAGTTTTCCAATTTTTTCTACAGAAATGACTCATATTGATTCTACTGTATCTCCGAATTTTTCGATCCTTAAAGTATAGAAACTCTGAATTTGATATCCTGATAAGTATTATTTCTAACCCCATAGGTTATATCAGAAATTGATTCTCCAAGTGGGACTTATGTTGATTTTCCCAAGGTGACTATTTTGGGGACTGTTCAGTTTAGAAAAATTATACAGACTTCCATTTGTCACTATTTCACAT
Organism: Pseudotsuga menziesii; assembly: GCA_001517045.1. Classification (NCBI taxonomy): domain Eukaryota; kingdom Viridiplantae; phylum Streptophyta; class Pinopsida; order Pinales; family Pinaceae; genus Pseudotsuga; species Pseudotsuga menziesii. The sequence goes on from LPNX010944329.1 coordinate 70,309, forward strand.
TCTAGGTCTGAAAAATGTACCACAAAAACTAAATTCCGTCCCCTACCTGCAACAACTTGAGAAATTTTGTTTGGACCTTCCTATCTCGAGATATAGAAAATATCCCTAGGTCACCTGTTTATGATTTCATTCTGGAGGAGGATGGAACCCTTATTTGAAGGAACCATATCTCCTTAATTATAGTGAATCTGAGGCTAAAACTGTTACACAGTATACAGCAGGAATTTCTCTTTGGACTGTAAAATTTTTGGTTTATGATCCTTCTCTAATATTGCTTTATAGTGAAAGTTCTAGAATGACTAAATTCAATCTTCTACGATTTTCAGGCATGAAACCCTAATTTCCATTAGTTGTCATTGTAGCTGTATTTCGGCTGTGTAGTGAAACTTATCTAATTCAGAAACTGATACCACCAACAGATGCACCATAGTGAGGAAATTTATCCTAGCTCTCCTTGCATTATGATCTATGGAGAGAACACCTTCAACTAAGAAGCCCTAGTTCCCGCAACTACACATTGCCTTTTTCCAGAGAGGCTCTGATACCGTGTGAGATTTTATTAAGATATTATTATATTATCTAGGATATTTATCTGAAATAATAACAAGTACAATAAAATGCATAAGATTTAAAATATACACAATAAACAAAGATTTTCATCAAGGAAACCATAAAGGAGAAAACCTCACAAACTTCTTCAAAATAGTAAGATGATCAAAAGCAGTAATAAAAAATGTTTAGCAGCTATCTCTTTCTCCTCCTATGAATGTCTTTCTCTCTCTCATACTCCTTAGAGAGTGTGTGAGGTGTGTATAAATGAGGGAGAGAGCCTCCCTATTTATACCCTTTCAAGTCACTGACCAAATATAATACTTGAGCCTACATGCCATCTCACATGGGGCCCACTTCTTTTAGAGAGACCACAATTACATATTACATGATGTTACACTGGGGACTATTTCCCCAACATACAATAGAGGTTGTACCTCAAGGTCTAGACACAATTTAGACATATCGTAAAGGGGAAAAACACATCCCAAATGGCGGTACAACAACATACAATGATAATATACATCAGAATATCTTCTGAAGTTATAAATACATCAATAAGAAGGTCAAAGAAGATCAACGCCAAAAATATTAACAACATGGAAGCTACACAGGATCATTGTGGACACGAGGAAGATGCTATGGGGGAAAAGGAAAGACATCCAGAAGAGAACATAAATCCACTCCAATGCTAGAGACGTGGAGGACCCCATTTGTGCAGGAGTTGTCCACATGGGGAAGGGTATGTAAGTCCATCTTACAATATCCAAGAAAATGAAACTGAAGCTGATGGGAAGAGGGAAGAAGAGATTTCCCTAGATGTTGTGGCTACTATAAGGATCATGATAAACCAACTACAAATGATGGATTGGATGAGTTCCTGATAAACCCATCTATGGCTTGGATGGACAGTTTGATAAACCCACTATGAATGATGGCTTGACCCAGTTCTTGATAAAGCCATTTGTGGCTTGACTGATCCCTATTTTTGAAGTTGTCTTGACTATGGAAAATCTTATAAACCCAATTGTATGTTGTCTTGGCTAAGTAATCCTGATAAACCCAACATTGTTTGGCTTGTAATCCTACAGCCTGATAAACCCATTGTGAATGATGGCTTGGTTGAGTGCTTGATAAACACATCTGTGGTTTGGATGGACAGTATCATAAACCCACTATGAACGATGGATTTTTTGAGTGTCTAATAAACCCATATGTGGCTTCAATGATCCCTATTTTTGAATTTGGTTTGAAAGTGGACAGTCTGATAAACCCAATTGTATGTTTCCTTGGCTGAGTAAGCCTAACAAACCCAACATTGTTCAGCTTGTAAGCTTGTAGCCTGATAAACCCATTGTGAATGATGGTTTGGTTGACGTCTTGATAAAACCATCTGTGGCTTGGATGGACTGTCTAATAAACCCAAATGAAGGTTGTATTGACTATGTGTGTTCTATGGTTTGGTTGAGTATTGATTATAGGAAGCTGAATAATGTCACCGTGAAGAACAAACTGGTTACTAGCAGGTAAGAATCAAGGATGAAAATGTTCATAAGACATCCTTTAAACCAAGGAATAATGTTTTCAGCAGGTACTTGGAAAAGTGTGTTCTTGTTTTCCTTGATGATATTATTACCTATTCAAAGAATGAGGGAGAACTTATAGAAGATTCAATGCTGATTTTGAAATTTCTTAGGAAGAATAAGCTGTATGAAAAGTTGAGAAACAGTGACTTCTATGAAGATAGAATTCATTATTTGGGTCACATTATCTCAGATAAAGGAATATCTGTAGACCCTAAAAATATTGAGGCCATGATGAGTTGGCCTGCTCCAAGAAAGATGACAGATGTAATATATTTTGTGAGACTTGCAGGGTATTGCAGGAAGTTGGCTAAAGGATATTCTGCAGGTAAAGTTGAGTCCATGTATAGGTTGAGGAAGCCTACATGTCAACGTGTAGTTCCACGAGGAAATGGGCCTTGTGTAATAAACATACATATGAGGACTTCCTAAAGACTCTAGGTAGAATGACCTGAGCAGAGTAGTTTGGTTGTACCCACTGAAACCAAGTCAGTAATCTTCCTTGTTTTATGAAAAGGATCTCATGACTGAAATCTAACTTCTAAACATAATAGATTTTAAATTTTGTTGTTGATTGCTAAATTGAATATTACTGACTATTTGGATGATCTAAAAAGGATGTCAGAATGACATGTTGTATGCATATTTCTAGGTTTTGGGAAGCATATGTAAGTAGGGGATGAGTTCTCCCACTTGCAAAATCCAAACAATATGAGGATGGCCTCATGGTTGCAAAAATATGATTTTTGTGGGAAGCAGAAGTGTGAATTAATATTTTGATTTGACTATCAATATTATTGATCATTTGATAATTGGAAATTTATCCATGCATGAAATAGATTTGAAAATATATGATTGGAATTTTTTATGATGACATCTCATGGGAACTGCATGCTAGTATGTAATGTAGGTGAGATGATGGTGGTCCGCCCTTGGAGTACATAACTTCTTGAGAGGATGTATTTGGGAAAGATATCTCCTCTAGAAGGATGTATATGGGTACATCGCTTCACCCCTCGACCAACTAGGCACTGATATGCATCACTGGGGACACATAGGGTGTAATACGTTTGAATATGCTTCTTTCCGCAAACATTGACACCGTAATGGGACTGTCACGAGAGTGGGGGCTCCATGAAGAGAATAACCCCTAGGTATTATGGTGTCCAGAAAGGAAGATCTTGAGCATTAGTAAGAACTTGAAGGAGGTTTTGAGCCCTTAAGTAGAGCCTCCATTAATAACCTAGAGAGGTGTTAGGATCTAGAGTAGGGATACCCATATCAATTGAGAGATTCTATACATATAAGTATTTGGTTCACTTAAGCAACTTTTGTTGTTTTTGGTTTCCTGTAAATACACATGAGCATATGATGCAACCATGGTTTTGAAAATATTTTTGTAGATTTCATCCTAAAGGAATGAATCTTATGTATGAATTATTTTGTTGTGGTGCCCGGAAAGCAAGCACCTGAGCTTGGTGAGCACCTAGAGGAAGTGATAGGCTCTGGAGCAGAGCTGCTATATCCTAGTTGAGGGATGTTTTCATAGGTGACCTGAAGCTTGTAGAAACTTGGATACCTTTTAATGCACACCCCAAAAGAGAAAAAGAAGGGTGGGGGGGGGGGTACGCTTGAGGTAATGGATAACATAGAANTCCTCGTGTGGGGTGGGGCAGGTTTTGTGGGTTCCATGGTTGTATAAATACAAATTAGATACCCATGGAACCAAAAGAAGATACTTATGTAGATAAGTATTTGAATTACTTGTTGATTTTATGTCAATATACATGTACACATGATCCATCCATGATTTTTGAAAAATCTTGTGAATATGAAATGAGAATAAACTCATTGCTTAGGGATTGAGCATAGGTATTGCTAGTTGCAAAGACATGGGAGATGTTCCACGTCGTGGAGAAGGATTCTCCAAGACCGAAAAGGGACTAGTGGTATGACCTGGTGCATGCAATCAAGGAACTGGAAGAGTTACATATTGTACCATTAGACAAGTGAAGGTGTAGTGGAAGCACCACATACCTGAAGAGGCTACATGGGAGATGTAGGATGCCATGCGATTAGCCCGTCCTTTTTTGTTTAATTTTGTAGAGCACTGAGGGTGGTTCCACTGTAGCATTTTTTTGTAAAAATTGTAAAGCACTGAGGACAATGCTGTTGTAAGGGGGAAGGGATTGTAATACCCCAGTTTTGACCCCTTGGTATTTAATTGTAAATGATGCTTATATTGTATTGAGATCATGCCATGCAGCTCAATGCCATGGCCCTGCCATTAATGAATTATTTATGGATAGGTGATCAAGGTTGATACCTATGGTGATATTGCTAAGTCAAGCACAATAGATATTTTGATATATCATGTAAATGTACAAATCAATATAATACCACAACTAGCTATGGGATTGCAAACGTTAAAGAGACAGGGGTATGATTCCACAAGGGATGGCGGGGGGAGTTAGTCAAAATCCTGAGCTAATAGGGTATGACCATATGTTAATGGGGAAACCCATGTATCCTCGGCTACCTTTTTTCCTTTGTCCTCAATCCTTAATATCTTCCAAAAGTCGATTGAGGCAGTTAATGCCTTGGGAAAATCAAGGCATGGTAGTATGATGGCTTAACGGAGTGAGCCTGCAAGTCCGTGGGTCTACATCCTTGGAGGCCCTGCCCTTGCTTCTACAGAAAGTAAACCTGCATGGGAATGAATTCCCATTCCCTCATCCATGATTTGTGTTGCATGTTGGGTTCATTCGCGTTGTTGGGGGAAGCTTGCTAGAGGAGTCGGGTTTTCTATTCCTACACATTGTGCATCCATCCTGCTGCCTGAGAACCATTTTTTTATGGGTTGTTCATCCAACACCGCAAGAAAAACCTTGTCTTGGCTATGTGCTATCTTTCCTAAACCATTTACCCTGATCCAATAGTCACGTTTGTTCACTATCTAGAGCTGCGAAATTGGTTAGCTTCTAGTATTTTTCCTTGCTGAGCTAAGGGTAGTGGAGATCACTCGATTTTATGAAAGAGTGCTCCTTCGAGTTTTCCCAGTGCTATCAAGTAGCCTTCCATAATTCTAAACGTTTTCTTTAACTCCCCTGAGTCGCCAAATGTGTTTTCATAGAGGTATTCTCTGTGTTGCAGAGCGCTGATTCTTTTACAGGGTTAAGGCCTCTGTTGTTGTGTTTCCTTGTGGTTATGTTATGGCTTGCACCGTGGTGTTGGGTCTAAAATGTGTGCAATATTAGGAGTCTAAGAGAATATCAATGGGCTTGTTAACCTAGTGTAGAGAGGAACCTCATGAAAACATATATCTTATGGAGGTGTCTCTAGCTCTTGAATGAGCCACTAGTTTAGTCATTCTACCTTTCCACTTGCCTTAGCAGCCTGTTAACCCAAGGGATATTGGCTTGGCTGGTTTTGAATGTGAAGGTTGGTTTGACTGAATTTGATGTGAATGTTTTCCTGGCTAAGTAAGTCCAAGGGACCCCTATGTTATTTGCTTGATGTCTTAGCAACCTGTGGAATCTAATTGTACATTGGTTGGCTGGACAATATGTGAAACCCAACTGCTAGTTGGCTGACTTTGTTCTGACATGTGTTGGATGTGTATAAACCTGTTGTTCCCTATTTCCTTGTGTAAATCATTCCCAAATTGAGGGTGGCAGTGTATTGAGAGATTAATAAACACACTAGCCTATGTTTGGGTGGAACGTTGCAATGACATAGTTAGTTGTGTGACAATTTAATCATCAAGATAAGTATCTTTGTTACCCCATGGATGCAATGTATTTTCTTATGAATGACCATAATGGTTATGTATAATGCTTATGAATATGATGAATTTATATGTTCATGATAAATGCTTGTTGATGATCACGTAGAGGTCTACTTGTGTATGAATGTCCCAACAATTGCTTGTTTATGCCTTATATGTTTTATGCATTTTACTTCTGATTTTACCTTCTATTTGTCTAAGTTCATGGATGTCAGAATCCTGTTACAGAGGTCAAAATTCACTTGAATTAGGTGTTTCCTCCCCTTGGAATCCACTTGCGGAAGGAGGAAAGAGGGAAGTGGAAGGTGGAAAGGTCGTGAAAAGCTCCTTCACACAGTTGAGCTTCCGATTTCCGAAGTGTGGAAGGTAGAAGGAGGAAAGGCCATCGAAAGTTCATTCTCACACTTGAGTTTCAAATTTTCAAGTTCTGAAGTGTGGAAGGTGGAAGGCATAAAGTGGAAGGTGGACGGGTCGTCGAAAGTTTCTTCACACACTTGAGTTTCCGAATTCCAAGTTTTGAAGTGCGGAAGGAGGAAGGAGGAAAGTGGAAGGCAGAAGGAGGAAAGGCCGTTGAAAGTTCCTTCGCACACTTGAGTTTCTGAATTCCACATTCTGAAGTGCGAAAGGCAGAAGGCATAAGGGACATCGATATTTTCTTTGCATAGTTGAGTTTCCAATTTCTGAGTTCCAAAGTGCGAAAGGCGGTGTTGGTGAAAAATATTAAACAAATTATAACATATATTCAACGATTTAATTGTCAACTCGGAGAGAGCGTAAACTTGTGAGGTACAGACAAAATATATGTAGGGGAAGAGTATTTCTAATTGAAATTGAATTAAGCTTGCAAAATCTGGAAATGACATGAAAATAAATATAATCTAGAAAAGTAGGAAATTGTGTGAAATAAATATAATATAAGGAAGCATAAGATTGCATGAAATAAACTGATATAAAACAATCAACATTAACTTGTGATCTCACATAAAATCAATACAACTAATTCATAACCAAGACATCAAAATATGAAGAGATCAGAATATCTATTCTAAAACATGAAATCTATTACGACATGATCAAATCCATGACTATCTCAAAAAGATGAACCAGTTCTCTATTTCTCTATATCTATAGAGAGGCCTCTCCTTTCAAAATGAGGAGAGAGCACTCCTATTTATACATGAATACTTTGAATAACAAGATAACCAATCCATAATTACAGATCCATTATTCTCTCATCTTATCCCTTCAAATCCTCAACAAATCCACTTCTATATCAGCTTATCCCTTCAAATCCTCCATGATATCTTGGATAAGATATTCCATCTCCATGATCTTCTCCTTGAAATTAGCCCACGTATTCAAGAAGAAATTCGAATTTGAGGCTAGGTGGTGACTTTTGAGCTTGTTAAAGTCTTCAAATATACTTGTAATCATCACCAAACTCACCCAACTTTGAGGTATAATGAAAATATGTTATTTCTCTTAATAATTAACCACAAATTCACTCAAAATACTCAAAAATAAATTATTTGGAAAATAATAAGGTAACCCATATTTATTTATGAAATGGTGGATATTAATGGTCTTATGGAAGGATAAAATAGGAATAAGGTGACATACGATATATGAAAGATAAATAAAAATGTGGTATTTTTGTGACTCAACATTCCCGCCAACTTAACTGGTTGCATGCCCTCATGCAACTATGCATTGATTCTCTTTCAATAATTTGGCCTTGTAGCTGAGGCTTTACATGATGATGGTATGTAACAGTTAATCATTCCATAATTTGAAATGCAAGAGTGGCACCAATTTTCCTTATGGTTGGTTCTTGTGTGACAACCATAAGTATAACAAATGTTTGTTCTTGTTTTTACAATATTCTCTCTTTTCACTTGTATTTTTGCTGCAATACATTATATGTAAAAGTATGCATGAATTGGAAATGATGAACCATCAATGCATATTAGACCTTTTAGATTTGGTGCAGGACCTCTGTCTCATTCATTAATCATGTTAATCATATAACTGGAATTTGTTAAGTAGGAGCCAACGATCCATAAATTGATTTAGTTAAATCGATTACAGGAAAATATCCATTTATACGATCATTCGAAAATATAACATGACCTGAAGTAATGAAAGAATAAGAGGATAAACTATGAATTTGGTGTATTTTCCATTACCCATGCTTTTACTTATTATGTTGATGTTTAGAAGCCAAATTAAGGATAAACTCCAAATCCCTTCTCCTTCGTCATTGTGTGTTACTACTCAGATGTTGATTCTGGTACTGATCAAGTCAATATTTATTTCATAATGGCTCGTACCTCGTATGCATTGAGAACATTATGCAAGAAAATGACATGATCTTTGGTCAGGTATAGATGGTAGACCTTCCCAATTTCCTTGAATACATGGACAAATCTTTGTTCCAACAAATTAACTCTATTGACGATGAAAAAAAAACTTTGAATTTCATTATTGGCTTTGCTCGACATTGGATACTTCGTGCAGTCTGTAGATATACTTTATCATAGAAATATGAATGGTCTACCTAACCCCCTCAATTAAACATTTATGGCTGAATAAGTTAGGGCGTAGGTTGGGTAAGATCAGTGAGTGGCTCAAAAATATGCAACTAGCGAGTGCAGGAAAATTATGTGGAGGCTTACCCATGCCATTAGTTGGATGCGCAGCACCACGTCATCACTACAATCGTTTGAAATTCAACCTTTCCCTGATAAGGAGAAGGATTGATTTATTGTGCATAACCTTTGCTAATGACCTTTGAAATTCCTACAACCTGTCGAAAATGGTATCACCCATCTTGAAATGGTAAAAAAAAAGACTTAATGAAAAACAGAAAGTGAAAGAACTGTCGCTATAGCAGAGTTATCTCCCCGCTTAAAGCATTCAGAGTCATCATATCCATGCGCTTTTTATTACCGTTATATCCCAGAAAGCGCTTTCTTTCTGAAGTTCCCATCTCCCTCATATCGCTTTGAGGCCCAAAACCCTATTATCTCCCTCTTAATCACATGGATAAGCACATTGAAGGGGCTGGGGGAATGTTGGGTGAGAATGAGAGAGATTCTCCTCCATTGTTATGTGTAGTGGATAGTTGGTATTTCAAATCCGATTTAAATACAAAACTAACTCCCGTGATGGCAGCGACCTCCCATGATTTAAGTGTAAGACTAGCCAGATTATCTAGTATTTTTAGTTGCATCGGAATCGTGAGTTGGTTGAAAAAAGCGCCAATTCACTAGTGTGTTTGTTGAGTTACAACTTTTATTTATTGTGGCATTTATATTCGGGATTGACAGTAACTAAAACCATCGTAAAATATAAGTCTGGTGGGCGTCGTGTCATGCATCAAACTAAAATCTTGATGACTTGGAGGTGTGATGATCGAAAGGGTCTATGGAATTCATATTTCTTGTTGATAGGCATTGTCATTGTTCAACATGTGTGCTTATTTTTAAATTAAATGCACCAATCTTGGGCACAGATCTCGGAAAAAACAACATTTATCTTACGTGTTAACATGCAAGACCTGGAAAAATAGAAGACCTGGTAGACTCGACAAGCAATGAAGGAAGGTGGATCTATGGCACGCTCCTACTCTTTGAAAGGAAGGGTTGTGTAGTATATATCTTTCAAATGAATCCATGTAAAGTTTATTATCTCCAGTTGGAAACTCTTTGCATCAACAGATAGTGGGTGGCAACAGATGGCAGACAATAAACTTGCGGCCATCAATGGCAGACAAATTTGCAGGCTCACAAATCTAAGAAATCTCATTTGTATATTTGTTTTGATTGCAGGATTTACTCTATGTTTAGCGTTCAAAAGTGGAACAAGTGAAAAGATGGAATGTACAGGCAGAGTCAAATATTTTCTCTTTTTATTCTAAGTCTTATAATTTTTTTATGTATTTTATTTTATTTTATTTCTAATTTATTAGTTAATGCTTTTGCAGGTTTGTGCATAAAAGGTTGTTTGCAAGTTTTGTATGATAGATTGTTTGTAGGTTTCACATGAAATACTGTTTGCAGGTTTCGTATGATAGAATTTTTGCAGGTTTGGCCATTGGCTTGTGTGGAAAATATGGAATGTACAGGCACCACCTAGGGTTTTAAATTTTTAAATTTTTGGTTTTCTATGTTTTTTTTTCATGTTTGGTTGGTTTAAATGTTTTTGGATGGATTTGTTCTACAATTTGATTCCTAAATGTTTTAGAAAAACTAAATCTAAAACTATAAAACTTTAATTAAAAACAAAAAACTATAAAATGTTTTAGGAATTCGTTTTTATTTATTTTTAAATTATTCCTAGAAAATATTAAAATCATTCCTAGAAAAATTAAAATTTTGTAAAAGAAAATTGGAAAACAAAATTTCTTTCTAATTCTAAAATGAGTTCTTATGCTGCAAAATTGAAAAGTATTTTTTCTTTTCTTATTTTTTTTTAAATTTATTCCTAAATTCATTAAAAAATGAGTTTAATTGAAAACACTAATTGAAAATAAGGAATCATTTTTCTAATTAAATTATTCCTAAAGCTAAAGAAAATATTTTTCATGTAACTAAATTTTTTTATAATTGCTAAATGGACTAGACAATTCATTTAAAAAATATTTAAAACTAAAACTAGAAATTAATCTTGAAAGGAAGAAAAATTTTTGTGTTATTTTTTTTATTCATTTGTTTTTTCAAATGATTCCAAGTGCAAAATTTTAATTCCAAACTAAAAATGATCAAAAAACAAGAATAAAGTGAAACCTAAAACCTACCTATTCTATTCTACTTGAAATTTACAATCATTTAAGTGTAATGAAATTTCCAATGTAGCCATCTATGTAATAAAGTTAAACCGAAATACAAATCTAATTTTACGAAATGAAATCTATGATGTATAAAAATATGCGAAAATAAGTGCTGAAGATGTAAGTTAATGAAATGAAAGAAAAAATAAAACTGATTTAAACTATTACTTACTTGGAACTATTGTTCGATGCAATTTTTGTTCAAGGGTTTTCTTCAGGATGTTGATCGACCAAGATTCCTTCTTCCTCCCTTTCAATCTTCAGTTCAAATAGGGGTTCCTCATTTGATCTACATGATTCTTTGAATGTCAGTTCTTCCTTCACTTCAGAAAGAGTAGTAAATATTTTAGCTGCTATCAAGATCTCATTTTCTTGAGAAGAGGAGATCCCTGCTTCTGCCAGGAGTTGAGAGACTTGATCTAGACTTATGCTCATCCTAAAATCATTTTATCAAATCAAATGCTTAAAAAAAAAGTGAAATAGTGTAGATGACAAATGCAAAAGAGAAACTGTATGAAATGAGTTAGTACAAGACGAGTGCAAAAAATAGAAATTAAAAGTGCACCAAATCTATACAAAACAAAAATGAACATATACAAAATTAAAGACAAGTTAGTATGAAATAAAGGTTAGCCAAAAAATGAAAGCAATCCAAACTTTACACTACAAAACTGTAATAGAAAACTTACATAAAAACAAATTTGCATTTGCAGAAAATGAAAGAACACTCTTGCAGGAAATGTAAATACTTTGTAGAAAAATAAACACGGTTGCGAAAACAACAAGCATTTGGGTTGACCCACTAAAGTGGATGCGTCTGGATTTTACACTATATAAATTCCATAGTGAAGTCTTCCTTGCGTCCTACCTCGCTCCCCCTTGCTATGTAATAAAAACAAACTATCTACCTATCTAAACCTTGATCTCTTTTAGCACCTCCCTGGCAACGACGCAAAAATGTTGGTGAAAAATATTAAACAAATTATAACATATATCCAATGATTTAATTGTCAACCCGGAGAGAGTGTAAACTTATGAGGTACATACAAAATATATGCAGGGGCAGAGTATTGCTAACTAAAATTGAATTAAGCTTGCAAAAGCAGGAAATGACATGAAAATAAATCTAATCTAGAAAAGAAGGAAATTGTGTGAGATAAATCTAATCTAAGGAAGAAAAATCCTTGCATGAAATAAAATGATATAAAAAAATCAAGAATAACTGGTGAGCTCACATAAAATAAATACAACTAATTCATAACTAAGACATCAAAATATGAAGAGATCAAAATATCTATTCTAAAACATGAAATCTATTACGAAAGGATCAAATGCATGACTATCTCAAAAGGATGAACCATTTCTCTATTTCTCTATCTGTATAGAGATGCCTCTCCTTTGAAAATGAGGATAGAGCACTCCTAATTATACATGAATACTTTGAATAACAAAATAACCAATTCATAATTACAGATCCACTATTCTCTCATCTTATCCCTTCAAATCCTCAAGAAATCTACTTTTCTCTCAACTTATCCCTTCAAATCCTCCATGATATCTTGGATAAGATATTCCATCTCCATGATATTCTCCTTGAAATTAGCCTACATATTGAAGATGAAATTCAAATTTGAGGCTAGGTGGTGACTTTTGAGCTTGTTAAAGTCTTCAAATATACTTGTAATCATCACCAAACTCACCCAACTTTGAGGTATAATGAAAGTATGTTATTTTTCTTAATAATTAACCACAAATTCACTGAAAATACTAAAAAATAAATGATTTGGAAAATAATAAGGTAACCCATATTTATTCATGAAAATGGTGGATATTAATGGTCTTATGGAAGGATAAAATAGGAATAAGGTGTGAAATGATATATGAAAGATAAATAAAAATGTGGTATTTTTGCGATTGAACATCCCCCCATCTTAACTGGTTGCATGTGCTCATGCAACTATGCATTGATTCTCTTTAAAAATTTTGGATTTGTAGTTGAGGCTTTACATGATGATGGTATGTAACAGTAAATCATTCCATGATTTCAAATGCATGAGTGGCAGCAATTTTCCTTATGTTCGGTTCTTGTGTGACAACCATGAGTATAACAAATGTTGATTGTTGTGTTTACAACATTCACTCTTTTTACTTGTATTTTTGCTGCAATAGATTAGATTTAAAAGTATACATGCATTATAAATGATGAACCATCAATGCATATTAGAAAGCCTTTTCTTCATATTGTGAATCATTCCAATATATATAGCAATGTTTTTTATTGAATGTGTAACAAAGTATAGTTTGGAAAAGAAATGTTGGTTAATGGTAAGTGATATGATGAATATGTAAAATGGTAATGAATAGTCCCCCCCCACCCAATTTAAGATGTATTAGGTTTATGAAAAGGGGAAAGGGAATGTAGTGAGGAAGTTTCCAAATTCATTCATTTTTTAGCATTTAAGGAATTACATGGTTAAAGATTAGAAAACAACATACCTCCACTTACCCAAAAAGTTGATGAATTTATGCAATAGGAATGTGGTTGCTGCTGTTGAATAATAGAATGTGAAGTGAAGGATCTGAACTGCTGCTTGGTTGGATGAAGTAAAAGATGAAATATGAAAGTAGAAATGTGGTACTCTCGTATGGCTAGAAGTATGCTGCTGTAAAACTGCTAATGGAGTCATGAAAAGTATATATTCTTCACCTGCTACAAAACATGATGGTACAATTCTTACCATGAGAATAAATGTGTCGATGTCGATCATGGAAAGAAGTTATTGGATTACCGACCATTAATGAATGTCGTTAACCAATGTGAGGAAATATCACCATTGATGTCAATGAGTGCCAAGGTACCTAATTACATCGTGCAGAGTGTGAATAAATGAGCTGATGTTGAGCCACTTGTAAGAACTAACGATCAAGGGACATTGATGTATTCCCATGATTGTCAGCAAGAAAACTTGCCATTAAGGCATGCAAGCCTCAAGGTACTAAAAATGAAATCTAGTCTCTATCCCAGATAGTGTGCTGAGGTCAATGGGGTAAGACTTGTTGAAAGGTGGGCCTTAAGGAATCCCACATCAGTCAACACAAGTTGTACATAATGAGTGGTAGGACTATAGGTGAAAGATATGAGGATCAAACAATTTTTATGGCAGGGATAACAAAGCAACGTAGTCATGGAAATAAGGCTAGATAATTTTATTCATAAGGAAAAATATGAAGAGAAAATAAGGAAAATGTGTGCGACTCAGAAAGGTAGATAGAAGTTGTGATGTATATGGCAGAAAAAGTAGACACTAACATGGATGATGAATCAACTTGGAAGGAAAAAGGGAAAGAAATAATGACATGGCGTAATTGGTTTCTGAAAGGCTTCTTTGTGGCAGCAGAATTTCATGATATACATAGTGGAAACTCAACTTCTCCAAGCTTTAAATGGAATTTTTTTCTAAAAATTTTCTGCGATTCTGGAAAATATTTTTGCATGCCATTTGTTTGTCTTTAAACCTACAAAAAGGTTGGCATTTCTCTGCAACAAACATATGAGCACATTGAAAAATACATGAAAATATGCTTAACAAAAAGTTAAAGAGAATAAATAAAATCCTCTTATACTTGAAAGTAGCAACCCTTCTTGTCAAAACCTATTTCTGAGTATTGCGAAAACAAGTTAGCATAAAACATGTATCAAAGCACGAAGTTCTTGGGCTTGAGAAGACTCCAAGTTTATTTGGAAATTTTTACAATTTTAATATTTTATTTTTATGGTTTTGTTTAAAATTTAATTTTTATTTCGTTTGTTTATAAAAAAGCCTATTTTAAAACAAAGAGAATATTTTTAATATATTTTATTTTTATTAATTTTATAACACCATTTTGTATATGCATATTTATTTTTATTGTTATAATAATATTTTTTATTATTATAACACCTTTTATTATGATTATTGAATTGTTTTTGTTTTTTTATATATATAAATTTTTTTATTTTTATTTTTAAAATTTCATTTAAGAATAAATAACATATTTGTATTCTTTTTATTAGTTTATATATATTATATATACACTAATTTAAGTTTAATTTAAACAAAATAAATAAGTAAAATATTTTTTATTTTTATTTTTTATGTTTTTTTTCTAACGTTTTAATTGTTTTGCAATAAAAAGAATTTGCAACAAAGATGAGAGACTTTAAATCCTCCTTATATAAATATTAGCGCGTCTTTAATGATTGAGCAACAGAGAGAGAGAGGGTCGACCCCTCTAAAAGTAGACTATCTTAATGATCAAACAAGCGATTTTTTATGATAAGTTTGGTAGCTTGAAACAAACGCCTACCTTCCTACCTCCCCCAAATGGAAGATGTGCCAGGTCCCAATGTGCAAAAATAAAAATCAAGTAGAAGGCATAGCTGTGAAAACAACTGCCTTCAATTTTAAAGACGCATATTAATTTTATAACATTGAAGTGTTTTATGTTTTTCATTAATATTTATATTTTAAGTTTTGTTTTGAATGTATTTTTTTAATTGTTTTGTAATTAGAACAAATAAAAATAAAAATAAAAAATAGATTCTTCACTAACCCTATCCTGCAAAACAACTTCAAGGTAACAATAAAACATATTCTAAAAAATAACTTTGTGTTACCTTATTATTTATTTATATATTTTTTAATTTTATAAACTTTTATTATATTTAAACCTTTCAAAACAAAAACAAAAAAACTATTTTTTTTAAATGTCTTTTCTTATCATCATTATTAGTTTTCTTTAAATTTGGTTTTTGTTTTGTTATATATATTGTTTATTTTCTTTTAATTTCAATGTTGTTGTTTTTGTCTTATAAAATAAAAAATATATAAAAAAGATCGAAAATCCCCCAAAAAAGTCTGTCTTATTCTCTCATATACTTACATGCATAACAGTGAGCTCATAACGGAAAACTCATTGAAGCAAACTGTAACCAATTGGATAAATAAAGCTCCTAAGGCTGGTTTGTTAAAATGCAAAAAGTCTTCTTGTGTGGTTTGTCAGGCACAAAGTTTCAAATTTATTCTTAATGTAGTTTTATTAATTCATGAACAAAGACAAGAACATGGCCATCCAATTAAGAGAATCGGCATAGTTATTTGTGTACAATATTCTATGGCATTGTGCCTTTGCTGAGGACTTCAAATAATATGCCATTTTTCTCCAATCATTCTTGCAAATCTATTGGACTAAACACAACACCAGGAGGACAAACCCCTCCCTTTGGAAAATTATGGCGTTGATCAATTAGAATAAGAGTGCACGCAAGCCACCATTATTGGGGGTGAAGCTATATAATAATAAAAAACCTCAAAAAATAAAAATAAATCCATAACATTGGGCAGTCCTGAGGCTAGTCTAGGATTCAATATCAGTTTGATTTCGAAGTTTAAAATGCATTTGTTTTAAGTTAACCAGCTCAAGAACATCTGCAGAACACTCTAGATTTTCACACCCGTGCATTGCAGCGTACTAAGGTAATATAAATTAGTATGATGATGAGCCTCTTCGCATTAAGACTCTGCATCATGAATTTGATGAAGCATAGCTAAATAAAATGGGTTTTAAAGCATATCTTGCATCCGATGATGAGAAACTAAATAACATAAAATTCTGCCAAAAAGTTTGTTGGTGCGGGACCTCTACCGCATTCATTAATCATGCCAATCATAGAACTAGAATTTGTTAAGTATGAGCCAACGATCCGTAAATTGATTTAGTTTAATCGATTATAGGAAAATATCCATTTATACGATCATTTGAAAATAGAACATGACCTGTTTTGATGAAAGAATAAGAGGATAAACTATGAATTTGGTGTCTTTTCCATTACCCATGATTTTACTTATTATGTTGATGTTTAGAAGCCAAATTAAGGGTAAAATCCAACTCCCTTTGTATTCGTCATTGCCAGTTACTACTCGGATGTTGATTCTGGTACTGATCAAATCAATATTTATTTCATAATAGCTCATACCCCATCTGCATTGAGAACATTATGCAAGAAAATGACATGATCTCTGGTCAGGTACGGATGGTGGACTTTCCCAATTTCCTTGAATACAGGGAAAAATATTTGTTCCATCAAATTAACTCCATTGACGGTGAAAAAAAAATTTGAATTTCATGATTGGCTCCACTCGATGTTGGATACTTCTTACAGTTTGTAGATATAATTTATCATAGAAATATGAATGGTCTAAGGACCTACCTGCCTCCATTAAAAATTTATGGATGAATAAGTTAGGGAATAGGTTGGGTAAGAGCAATGAGTGGCTCAAAAATACGCAACTAGTGAGTGCAGAAAATTTTTGTGGAGGCTTACCCATGCCTTAGGTTGGATGCGCAACACCATGTCATCATTGTAATCCTCTGACCTTCATCCTTTCCCCAATGAGGAGAAGGATTGATTTGTTGTGCATAGCCTTAGCTAATGACCTTTGAACTTCCTAAAACCCATGGAAAATGGTATCACCCATCTTGAAATGGTCTAAAAAAAGACTTAATGAAAAGAGAAAGTTAAAGTACTGTCGCTATAATAGAGTTATCTCCTTTCTTAAAGCAGTCAGAGCCACCATATCCCTGCATTTTTTACCACTGTTATATCCTAGAAAGTGCTTGCTTTCTGAAGTTCCCATCTCCCTCATATCGCTTTGAGGGCCAAAACCCTATTGTCTTCCTCTTACTCACGTGTAGAATCACATTGAAGGGACTGGGGGAGTGTTGAGTGAGAATGATAGAGATTCTCCTTCATTTTTATGGATAGTGGATAGTTGGGATTTCAGATCCAAGTTAAAGACGAAACTAACTCCCATGATGTAAGCGACCTCCCATGAATTACGTGTAAGGATATCTAGATTATCAGGTATTTTTTGTTGCATCCAGATCGTGGGTTGGTTGCAACAAGTGCGAATTAACTAGTGTGTTCGCTGAGTTACAACTTTTATTTATTGTGGCATTTATATTCGGGATTGACAGTAACCAAAACCACTGTAAAGGATAAGTTTGGTGGGCTTCGTGTCATGCGTCAAACTGAAATCTTGATGACTTGGAGGTGTGATGATCGAAAGGGTCTATGGAATTCATATTTCTTGTTGATAGGAATTGTCATCGTTCAACATGTGTGCTTAGTTTTAAATTAACCGCACCAATGTTTGGCATGGATCTCGGCAAAAATGACCTTTATCTTACGTGTTAACATATAAGACCTAGAAAAACAAAAGACCTGGTAGACTCGACAAGCAATGAAGGAAGGTGGATCTATGGCACGCTTCTACTCTTTGAAAGGAAGGGTTGTGTAGTATATATCTTTCAAAGGAATCCATGTAAATTTTTTTATATCTCGAGTTGGAAACTCTCTGCATCAACAGATAGTGGGTGGTAACAGATGGCAAACAATAAACTTGTGGCCATCAATGGCGGATAAATTTGTAGGCTCACAAATCCATGAAATATCCTTTGTATATTGCAGGTTTTACTCCAGTTTTAGCATGCAAAAGTGAAACAAGTGAAAAAATGGGATGTACGGGCATAGTCAAATATTTTGCTTTTTTATTTTAAGTTTTATAAATTTTTTTATGTATTTTTTTTTATAATTTTATTTATAATGTATTAGTTAATGCTTTTGCAGGTTTATGCATAATAGGTTGTTTGCAAGTTTTGTATAATAGATTGTTTGCAGGTTTCACATGAAAGACTATTTGCAGGTTTTGTATGATAGAATTTTTGCAAGTTTGGCCATTGGCTTGCGTGGAAAATATGGAATTTACACGCACCACCTAGGGTTTTAAATTTTTAAATTTTGGTTTTCTATGTTTTTTTTTCATGTTTGGTTGGTTTGAATGTTTTTGGATGGATTTTTTTTACAATTTTATTCCTAAATGTTTTAGAAAAACTAAATCTAAAACTAGAAAACTTTAATTAAAAACAAAAAACTATAAAATGTTTTAAGAATTTTTTTTTTTAATTTTTTTCTTATTTGTTTTTATTTTTAAATTATTCCTAGAAAATATTAAAATCATTCCTATAAAAATAATTTAAATTCCTAGCAAAAATAAAATTTAGTAAAAGAAAATCAGAATTTTTTTTTTCTTTTTAATTCTAAAATGAGTTTTTATGCTGCAAAATTAAAAAATATTTTTTCTTTTCTTTTTTTTTTTAAATTTATTCTCAAAATTTTAAAAAAATGAGTTCAATTAAAACACTAATTGAAAATAAAGAAACATTTTGTTAATTAAATTATCCAAGCCAGAAATTATCAAAAAACAATAATAAAGTGAAAACTAAAACCTACCTACTCTATTCTAATTGAAATTTACACTCATCTAAGTGTAGTGAAATTTCCAATGTAGCCATCTATGTAACAAAACTAAATAGAAATTCAAACTAATTTTACGAAATGAAATCTAAGATGTATAAAAATATGCGAAACTAAGTGCTGAAAATGTAAGTTAATGAAATAATAGAAAAAACAAAACTGAGTTAAACTAGTACTTACTTGGAACCATTGTTCAATGCAGCTTCCATTTGCAGGATATTCTTCAAGATGTTGATCACCCGAGATTCCTTCTTCCTCCCTTTCAATATCCAGTTCGAACAGGGGTTCCTCATCTGATCTGCATGATTCTTCAAATGTCAATTCTTCCTTCACTTTAGAAGGAGTAGTAAATATTTTAGCTGCTATCAAGATCTCCTTTTCTTGAGAAGAGGAGATCCCTGCTTCTGCTAGGAGTTGAGAGAGTTGATCTAGACTTATGCTCATCCTAAAATCATTTTATCAAATCACATTCTTAAAATAAGTGAAAAACAATACATGACAAATGCAAAAAAAACAACATGAAATGAGTTAGTACAAAACGAGTGCAAAAACAAAAATCAAAAGTGCACAAAATCTGCACAAAACAAAAATGAACATATACAAAATTAAAAACAAGTTAGTATGAAATAAGGGCTAGCCAAAAAATGAAATCAATCCAAACTTTAGACTACAAAACTGTAAAAGAAAACTTGCATAAAAACAAACTTGCAATTGCAGAAAATGAAAGAACACTCTTGTAGGAAAAGTAAATACTTTGCAGAAAATAAACACGCTTGTGAAAACATCAAGGCTTTGGGGTGACCCACTAAAGTGGATGCATCTGGCTGTTACACTACGAAAATTATGTAGTGAATTCGTCCTTGTGTCTTACTGTTCCCCCTCCCCCTTGCTATGTAATAAAAACAAACTATCTACCTATCTAAACTATGATCCCTTTTAGCACCTTCCCGACAATAGCGCCAAAATGTTGGTGAAAAATATTAAACAAATTATGACATATATGGAACGATTTAATTGTCAACCTGCACAGAGCGTAAACTTGTGAGGTACAGACAAAATATATGCACGGGCAGAGTATTTCTAACTGAAATTGAATTAATATTGCAAAAGCAGGAAATAACATGAAAATAAATCTAATCTAGAAAAGCAGGAAATTGCATGAAATAAATTTAATCTAACGAAGCATAATATTGCATGAAATAAACTGATATAAAACAATCAACATTAACTTGTGAGCTCACATAAAATTAATACAACTAATTCATAACCAAGACATCAAAATATGAAAAGATCAAAATATCTATTTTAAAACATGAAATCTATTACAACAAGATCAAATCTATGACTATCTCAAAAACATGAACCAGGTCTCTATTTCTCTATCTCTATAGAGAGGCCTCTCCTTTCAAAATGAGGACAGAGCACTCCTATTTATACATGAATACTTTGAATAACAAGATAATCAATCCATAATTACATATCCATTATTCTCTCATCTTATTCGTTCAAATCCTCAACAAATTCACTTTTCTCTCACCTTATCCCTTCAAATCCTCCATGATATCTTGGATAAGATATTCCATCTCCATGATCTTCTCCTTCAAATTAGCCCACATATTGAAGATGAAATTCGAATTTGAGGTTAGGTGGTGACTTTTGAGCTTGTTAAAGTCTTCAAATATACTTGTAATCATCACCAAACTCTCCCAAATTTGAAGTATAATGAAAATATGTTATTTTTCTTAATAATTAACCACAAATTCACTCAAAACACTCAAAAATAAATGATTTGGAAAATAATAAGGAAACTTATATTTATTCATGAAAATGGTGGATATGAATGGTCTTATGGAAGGATAAAATAGGAATAAGTTGACAAATGATATATGAAAGATAAATAAAAATGTGGTATTTTTGCGACTCAACATTCTCCCCAACTTAACTAGTTGCAGGTCCTCATGAAACTATGCATTTATTCTCTTCAAAACTTTTGGATTTGTAGCTGAGGCTTTACATGATGATGGTATGTAACAGTAAATCATTCCATGATTTGAAATGCATGAGTGGCAGCAATTTTTCTTATGGTTGGTTCTTGTGTGACAACCATAAGTATAACAAATGTTGGTTCTTGTGGTTACAATATTCACTCTTTTTACTTGTATTTTTTCTGCAATAGATTAGATTTAAAAGTATACATGCATTAGAAATGATGAACCATCAATGCATATTAGAAATCCTTTTCTTCATATTGTGAATCATGCCAATATATATAGAATTTTTTTTTATTCAATGTGTAACAAAGCATAGTTCGGGAAATACATGTTGGTTAATGGTAAGTGAGATGATGAAGATGTAAAATGGTAACGAATAGTCCCCGCCCCCCAACTTAAGATTTATTAGGTTTATGAAAATGAGAAAGGGAATGTAGTGATGAAATTTTCAAATTCATCCATTTTCTAGTATTTAAGGAATTGCATGGTTAAAGATTATAAAACAACATACCTCCACTTACTCAAAAAGTTGATGAACTTATGCAATAGCAATGTGGCTGCTACTGCTGAATAATAGAATGTGAAGTGAAGGATCTGAACTGCTACTTGGTTGGATGAAATAAAAAATGAAAGATGAAATTAGAACTGTGGTACTCTCATATGATTGGAAGTATGCTGCTATAAAACTGCTGATGGAGTCATGCAAAGTATATAACTTTCACTTGCTACAAAAATTGATGGTACAATTCTTACCATGTGAATAAATGTGTCGATGTCGAGCATGGAAAGAAGTCATTGGATTACCAACCATTAATGAATGTCATTAACCAATGCGAGGCAATCTCACCATTTATGTTAGTGAGTGCCAAGGTACCTAAGTACATCGTGGAAAGTGCAAAAAATGAGCTGATGTTGAGCCACTTGCAAGATCTAACGATCAAGGGACATTGATGTATTCCCATGATTGTTAGCGAGAGAAATTGCCATTAAGGCATGAAAGACTCAAGGTACTAAAAATGAAATCTAGTCTCTATCCCAGATAGTGTGCTAAGGTCGAGGGGGCAAGACTTGTTGAAAGGTGGGTCTTAAGGAATCCCACATCAGTCAACATGAGTTGTACATAATGAGTGGTAGGACTATAGATGAAAGATATGAGGGTCAAACAATTTTTATGGAAGGGATAACAAAGAAATATAGTCATGGAAAGAAAGCTAAATGGTTTTATTCATAAGGAAAAAGATGAACTGAAAATGAGGAAAATGTGTGCGACTTAGAAAGGTAGACATGTGGGAAGTTATGATGTTTAAGGAAGAAAAAGTAGACAGTAACATGGATGACGAATAAGCTTGGAAGGAAAAAGGGTTAGTAATCATGACACGGTGCATTTGGTTTCTGAAAGGCTTCTTTTTGCAGCAAAATGTCATGACATACACAGTGGAAACTGAACTTCTCCAAGCATTAAATGGAATTTTTTTTTGAAAATTTTCTGCGATTCTGGAAATTACTTTTGCATGCCATTCGTTCGTCTATAAATCTACAAAAAGGTTAGAATTTCTCTGCAACAAACTTATGAGCACATTGAAAAATACATGAAAATATTTGCTTAACAAAAGTAAAAGAGAATAAATAAAATGCTTTTATACGAGAAAGTAGCAACCCTTCTTGTCAAAACTTGTTTCTGAGTGACTTGTGAAAAGAAGTTAGCGTAAAACATGTATCAAAGCATGAAGTTCTTGGGCCTGAGAAGACCCCAAGTTTATTTGCAAATTTTTACAATTTTATATTTTATTTTTATGATTTTTTTAAATATTTAAATATTATTTTGTGTGTTTATAAAAAAACCTATTTTAAAACAAAGAGAATATTTTTATATATTTTATTTTCATTAATTTTATAATACCATTTTGTATGCATATTTTTTTGTTATTGTTATAATAATATTTTTTTACTATTATAACACCTTTTATTATGATTGTTGAATTGTTTTTGTTTTATATATATATTTTATTTTTAAAATTTCATTTAAGAACAAATAACATATTTGTATGCTATTTATTAGTTTATATATATTATATATACACTAATTTATGTTTTATTTAATCAAAATAAAATAAATAAAATATTTTTTATTTTTATTTTTTTATGTTTTTTTTTAATGTTTTTAATTGTTTTGCAATAAAAAAAATTTGGAACAAAGATTGGAGTCTTAAAATCCTCCTTATACAAATATTAATATGTCTTTAATGATTGAGCAAGAGAGAGAGAGGGTTGACCCTTTCAATGGTCGACCCCTCTAAAAGCAGACTATCTTAATGATCAAACAAGCTATTTTTTATGATAAGTTTGGTAGCTTGAAACAAACTCCTAACTTCCTACCTCGCCCAAACGGAAGATGTGCCAAGTCCCACTGTGCAAAAATCAAAATAGAAAAGAAGGCATAGTTGCGATAGCAGCTGCCTTCAATTTTAAAGACGCACATTAATTTTATATATACTAATTTTATAACATTGAAGTGTTTTATGTTTTTCATATATATTTATATTTTAAGTTTTGTTTTGAAGGTATTTTTTTAAATGTTTTGTAATTAGAACAAAAATAAAATATGCTTAACTAATCCTATCTCCAAAACAACTACAATAACAATAAAACATATTCTAAAAAATAACTTTGTGTTACCTTATTATTTATTTATATATTTTTTAATTTTATAAACTTTTATTATATTAAACCTTTCAAAACAAAAACAAACTAACTTTTTTAAATGTCTTCTCTTATATTATTATTAATTTTCTTTAAATTTGGTTTTTGTTTTGTTTTATCTTTATATAGTTTATTTTCTTTTAATTTCAATGTCATTGTTTTTGTATTATAAAATAAAAAAAATATAAAAAGATAAAAAATCCAAAGAAAAAAAAAATATTTCTTATTCTCTCATATACTTACATGCATAACAATGAGCTCATAATGGAAAACTCATTCAAGCAAACTCTAACCAATTAGATAAATAAAGCTCCCAAGGATGGTTTGTTAAAATGCAAAAAGTCTTCTTGTCTGGTTTCTCGGGCACAAAGTTTCAAATTTATTCTTAATGCAGTTTTAGTAAGTCATGAACAAAGACAAGAACATGGCCATCAATTTAAAAGAATCGACATAGTTATTTGTGTACAATATTCTATGGCATTGTGAGTTTGCTGAGGACTTCAAATAATATGCCATTTTTCTCTAAGCATTCTTGCAAATCTGTTGGACTAAACACAATGCCAAGAGGAAAAGCCCCTCCCTTTGGAAAATTATGACGTTGATTAATCAGAATCAGAGCGCACGCGAGCCACCATTATTGGGGGTGAAGCTATATAATAATACAAAACCCCCAAAAATAAAAATAAATCCATAACATTGGGTAGTCCTGGGGCTAGTCGGCTAACACAATTTGATAGGTAATAACTCCCGATTCATTTATTCCATAGTCAAACCATTTATTTATACATTTACAAATGCTGGTTCAGTTTCATCTTCCACCCAGCCTTTTCATCTTCCTACAATGTTATTTATTTACAAAATATAATCCCGACGGATTATATTCCAACAATCCCCCCTTATTCCAAAGGGGTGTTAGTAAGTGCGAGCATGTTTCTAAATCTTTCAAACTTTTCTCGTCCAAGTGCTTTGGTGAAGATGTCTGCAACTTGATCATTTGTGGAACAATGTCGAAGATGGACTATCTTGGCGTCTACATGATGTCGAATCAAATTATACTTTGTGTTGATGTGTTTGGTTCTATCATGGAATCTAGGATTCTTAGCCAGCTTGATTGCAGAATTATTGTCGATCAATAATGGAGTGGAGTACTCTTTTTTTTCTTGCAAATCTTCAAGTATCTTCCTAAGCCATACTATTTCTTTTGTTGCTTCAGCTGCAACCACATATTCTGCTTCTGTTGTTGAATCTGCTGGAACTGACTGTTTGCGTGATCTCCATGAGACAACTGCTGATCCAAGAATCATAGTGTATCCAGAAGTTGATACTCCTGTCTCCTTATCACCATCAAAATCTGAGTCTGAGTACCCAATAAGTTTGAATTCATCCACTTTAGAGTACTTGAGTCCAACGTCTTGAGTCCCCTTCAAGTATCTTAGAACTCTTTTTGCAGTTGACCAATGTCCTTCACAAGGTTTATGCATGAACCTTGAAAGTATGCCAACAAAATAAGAAATATTTGGTCTAGTTGTTGTAAGGTAGATAAGACTTCCTACAAGTTGTCGATACTTGGTCGCATCCTCAAATTCTTTTCCTTCGCTTGATGTGAGCTTCATTTTCTGTTCCATTGGAGTAGAGATAGGGTTGCATTCTGTCATGCAAAATTTGTTTAGTAGTTCTCCAACATATTTTTTCTGAGATAGGAATATGTACTTAGGATGTTGAGTGACTTCAATTCCTAAGTAATAGTGGAGATGTCCCATATCTGTCATTTCAAATATCTTTTTCAAATCTTTCTTTATGGATGCTATATAGCTCTCATTGTTCACTGTCATCAAAAGATCATCTACATAAACCACAAGATACACAACATATATTCCCACTTTCTTTATAAACAGTGTTGCATCATCAAGATCAAATGTTCGAAATTTAACTTCAAAAGATGCTCGATTAATTTTTCATACCATGCGCGAGGCGCTTGTTTTAGGCCATACAAGGATTTGACAAGCTTGCATACCTTTTGTTCTTTTCCTTTCACAACAAAGCCTTCTGGCTGAGACATGAAGACATTCTATTTCAAGTCTCCATTCAAGAAAGCAGTGTTCACATCCATTTGATGAACTTTCCACCCTTTCTGAGCAGCTAAAGAGAGTAAGGTTCGGATGGTAACCCATTTTGCTGTAGGAGAAAATGTTTCTTCATAGTCAATTCCTTCCTTTTGTGCATAGCATTTTTATACAAGCCTCGCTTTGTGCTTCTCAAGTGAGCCATCTGATCTGTATTTGTTCTTGTACACCCACTTGTAGCCAATTGGTTTGGTTCCAACTGGAGGGTCAACCAGCTTCCAAGTTCCATTCTTCATGAGTGCATCATACTCATTTTGCATAGCTTCTTTCCACTCAACTCGAGTAGAAGCTTCTTCAAAGGAAGTTGGTTCAAAGTTAGCAGATAAATTAAATTCACAATCAAATGATACATCCATGTCATCACCTGAATTATCTGCTTCTCCTCCATCTTCATGTCTTTTTGAACTTCTCGTTCCCGTCTTTCCAACTTCATCTAGATGGAAACTTTCAAGTGTCTTTGTGGCCCATTTAGGAATCTTCTGTGATGGTCCTAGTTGATTAGCTGGTGGTGCTTCATCATTGATTGAGAGTCTTCCAATTCTCTCAATCACATCATCCAGTTGAACCTCTTGATCAGGTGAAGTAGCAGGAACTTCTTCATGCGGGGGAGTTGGTGCTTCATATGGAAATTCCAAAGGTTGATCCAGAATAGGAATCCCCCCTTCAAGGTTTGGAATTTCATATTCATTTTTAGAATATGTCTTTGGATGAGGATATTTTTCCAAATGATCAAGCTATCTCTCAATGGACTGGTCATTTTTATTAGTTTCAAGAAAAATGACATCTCTGGAAATAGCAAACTTCTTGTTTACCTCATCATACATACGGTATGCCTTGGAGTATTCTTCGTACCCCAGGAAAATGCATTTTCTGCTTCGAGCACCAAGCTTGTTTCTTTGCTCCTTTGGAATCAAGGCATAATAGGTGGAACCAAAAACTCTGAGATTCCTGACTGAAGGGAGATGGCCAAACCACATTTCATGTGGAGTCTTGTTATCAAGCGCATTTGGGGGACTTCTGTTTCTCAAATAGGCTGCACATTTTACTGCATCACCCCAAAACATTAGTTTTACATTCTTGAAAAACATCATTGAGCGAACCATATTCATTATGGCTCTATTCATTCTTTCTGCTACACCGTTTTGTTGACGATTGTAGGGAACTGTAGTCTGATGTGAAATTCCATGTTGGAGAAGATAATATTCAAAAGAATTTGAAGTGTATTCTTTCCCATTATCAGTACGAAGTGTACCAATTTTTGATTGTGCTTGTTTTTCTATCAATGCATGAAAGTCTTTGAATGTTTGAAATGCTTCTGATTTTGTCTTTAAACAGTAAATCCAACACATTCTTGACTAGTCATCAACAAATGTCATAAAATACTTATTCCCATTTGCAGAAGGAGTTGGCATTGGGCCACATAAATTAGAATGCACTAATTCTAAATTCCTACTTGCTTTGAAATTAGATTCATGGAATGGCAGCTTACTATGTTTCCCTAATATACATGCATCACACACTAGTACAAAAGCGCGGATTTTTCCACGGAGGTTTTCCACGTTTCTTACTTTTTGGTGTAAAATCGGAAGCAACAGGAATGAGGCGTCGCTGTATCCACGCCTAGCCGTCACTGTATCCATGCAGGGGGTCTTATCCATCGCTATATCCACGGCTAAAGAGTTGGACGTCGCTGTATCCATGGCTATCTGTCGCTATAGCGACGGCACCGCCAAGTTGACCTAGGGCATTGAGATTTCACTGGCTTTTTACAATGGTCAACTTGACCTAGGGTGCAAAAAGTCAATGTTTGCTGTCGCTATAGCGATGTCTAAGAGTTCTATAAAAACAAAGACCAAAACGATATTTTCTTCACACTTGCCATTGTTGCAGCACTGTTTTCGGGTGATTGTTGGAGCTGTTTATTATTTCCGTCTCGTGCTGGTGAACAATCTAGATCTACATAGTTCGGATTTTAAACGTGCAAGGTTAGTTTGTGTTTTCAAATGATGCATACTAAATCATTTCCAATCTTCCAAACATGGATATACATCTATGTTTAGGCCTTCATCCTCTTATCTTCACAATGTTCTTCTTTTACTAACTTTTTTTTGGTAGTATTGGATGAATTCGCTTGAAAGATTTTGCTTGTTTTGTAGCTTATGTGTCCTCTTTCAATGTTTAATGCCTTCTACTGGAATCGGTTTAAGACAACATACATGTAAAAAGGGATTCGATTTTATTTTTATATGGAAAGTTCAAACACCCAATAATATTTTA
>LPNX010944342.1:0-16434 GCA_001517045.1 Pseudotsuga menziesii
TTGATCTTTGGATGGTTTGATGGTGCCCATCATCACCAGCTTGTCCTGTTCTTGTGTGAGAGATTCCATGAAATATGCAAGGCTAAGCATCTTCCAGGTTCGAGCTGTGAGTTTTGTGGCATAGAAGGTCGAAACAAAGACTGATTAGTCAGGTCCTAGCTTCGAGAGGAAGGCCAATACGACCTTATCATCTTTCTTTTCGATACCACACTGCTTCAGCTGCAAAACTAGTGCTTTGAACTTGGAGAAATATAGCTGCAGGGATTCAAAGCTACTGGGACTCAGAGAAATCAGCTCATTTTCGATCTGATGTCCCCTCATCTCATATGTCTTTCCAAAAATATCAGAAATCTTCTCCCATACTTGATCCGGTGAAGTTAATCCATCGAGATGGAAAAGGAGGTCTCGGGAAATACTGAGACATAGGAGGCCATAGGCCTCATCTCTCTTATTGTGCCATTTGATATTCTCTGCAGCTGCATTGGGATCTGCTTCTATTTCCATAGTCACCCTGTAGAGGCCTTTCGCTCTCAACAAGATCTCCATCTCTGCTTTCCATTCAAAATAGTTGAAGGGAGTCAAGATAGTTTTATGTGAATCCATAGCTTTAGAAAATCTGTCCCGGCTGTCAGTAGAAGGCTCCCAGTCTTGATGTCGAACCTGCAAAACAATTTTTGAAGGAGAGTAATAAACTACAATGGCTCTGATACCATGTAGAAATTCAGGCCAGCAATAGATTAATTTTACCCACAACAATTATCAATTGATCATGCAAAATTGCTAACAATCGAGACTGAATATGGAGCTGTAACACAAAATTATATTAACTGAGTGTACAATAGCCAACCCTATAATAACATAGTTTGTTGAATATATAGAATACATCAAGAGGTCGAATGCATAAGGAGGCATCCAAAACTAGCATAAAGCAGGCTTACCCAAAATAGGCAAATCCCCCATAGGTGTAAAAAGCTGATCCCAAATCTGTCATGAGGCTCACGAATTGGAAAGGGTGCATGGGCAAGCTAATGAGTGGTGGAATAGCAGCTCATACATTCTTTTGCATGGAGGAAAGAGTGGAGGATGAAAGGGGCAAAAAACAAGTTCACCTCACCTAGTCTTGCTTTCCTATGTGCCTTAAAACACTGAAAAAGCAGGCAATAAAGCAGAAAAAGTAGAAGGGTGCCTAGGAGGCCATGAATAAAGCAGATTTGATTCCTAAGGCTTTCCCAAGCGCTACATGAGTCAAATATGGCAAGTTTGACCTCTATGGATAGGCAATTAGCAACTTGCACATGGTGGGACTCATGAACTAGGCAAATAAGACAAAAATAAATGAATTAATGTCTAAGTGGGTAATACTATGGGTTTGATTATTCTAACAATAAAAGTGATTTTTCAAAATAGATTATAATTATAGATAATTGTAACTAGTGGTTAACCAATGAGAGTTCCATTCTCCCTTCCCATGCTAACATAAGGAATTAATGAGGACCACATCACCTCACACCACCTATTGCATCAAGCGATTGTAAGCAATCCGACCACCCCTGAAGAAACATGCATTCTATTGTAGGGGGTACTCTATAAAATAGTACAATGGCAACATTTTATCTAGCATGTGGAATTTATAGGGAATTTTTGGGGCTTCGTTTAGTTTATTGACCATTTTCCCTAAATTCAATGTTGAGCTTGGCAAGAAGGATAAGAGGGTTGGAGGGACTCAACTACATTTGTGGTTCTCTCCTTCTAAGATTGTAACTGTAATATCCCGAATTTTGGACCTAACACTTATGGCATGAGCCTATTGATTATGATGTTATCTTGATATTTTATTTGGATATATTGGTCGAGGACCCCACTACATATGAACATGATGATTTTTTTTATATATTGGGCGTAAGCCAATTATTGGTGATATATATATATGCTTTTTTGTGTTGGCCGTGGACCCTGAAGCACATGATTGGTAAGATGTTTTTTGTTGAGCGAGGAGCTATGAAGCAAATGTGTAATTAATTTTTTGTGTTGAGCGAGGAGCTTTGGAGCACATGGGTAACTAATATTTTGTGTTGAGCAAGAAGATTTGGAGCACATGAGTACTTACATTTTTGTTGAGTGAAAAGCCCTGGATCACATGAAAAGATAATTGGAAGTGTTGGGTAGAAGACCTGGAGCCTTCCATGTTGATTTTGAGCATAAGCTCTAGAGCATCAAATCCTTGGCCATTGTATCCCAGCTAGTTGTATCGTACAAGTACATCCTATCATTAGTGTTGAGTGAAGAGCTCTGGAATCGCACTAAGTTTGTAACTGCCTGTTTAAGCATTGAGTATGGGCTCTAGTAAGCGCTAGGGGTTACTGAAAAGAATTTAATAATTCCCAAGTGAAAATGACTCGAGAGAAATATTGATCTCATCAGACTTATTTATAAGTGATTAAATGAAAATTTGAATTTATGTAATCTTATCAAGTACTGAAGAACTACCATGTTATACGAGGGAATCCAACATGTAAGGATCTTTAGAGTTGCCTAGCCTAGTAGACCTAACCATCTACCTATTTTGACCTTAATGAAGAAGTGTCATCAATCTAGGGATCGTGGTATATGATTCCCAAAGACAAATGTTAACAGATGTTATATTATTATGTATTTTATACATGTTATGTATAAAGAATAAATATAGTAACAATATTAATGATGAAAGAAAGAAAGAAAAACTCCATCCATTATTATTTATTATTAAAATATAATAAATAGTACAATACCTACAAAATTCTAATTAGGAACTAGTTGAAAGTTCCTAAGTTAAAGTATTAAAAATAACCCTAAATTAATTAAAAAGGGTTAAAGCAAGAAACCAAGGTTTCTTGATTTAACTGTCCCTTTGACCGAAAATGATGTTTATAAATTCTCAAGCCAATGAAAGGATTAGGGTTTTGATCTATCTTGTGGGAGTCATTATTCTGCATGGTTTGCTCTCAAGTGAATTCTTGGAGAACATTTTCTTAGAAGGAAAAAGGAGAACTGATCCAAACCTGATATACAAGATAGGAAACCCTATCTTAGGAGCTCTAAGATACTTTCATGTTGGAGTCCAGCTCGAGGGGATCTAGATTAAACCAAGAACGGTTCTAGGTCATGGTTGGGTGGAACATGGTAGTTCCCAAGTGATTTGGTCATCTAATACAGAGGTCAAATATGCCTATGAATTGTTAATGTTGGTTATTTAAGTGTGCACGTTCAACCATTAAAAGAGCTTCAAGTTATAGGTATGAATCCCCAGACTCCCTATTCCATTTCTCTAGAATAAATGTTGCCTATGTTAGGAAAATGATTACATTGCATTTCCTAACCCTATGTGTTTGGTTCTCTATTTAAAATCTTCTAGGGTTTACATTTTAAATTATAACCCTAGGCTGTAAGTTATTTTCTATACCTGATTTATCCAGGGTTTATTCATCATTTTACTTCTGCAATTTTTATTCATTTATAAATGTTTATCAATGGTTTTTCACCCTAGTTTTAATTCCTATATTATTTTTATTGTTGAAATTGTGTTAATTACAAACTAGTTTTTATTTCAAATCTATTCCCTATTTGTTCTTTTGGCCTTTATATTAATTTGTCACAGTGGTCTAGGAACTGAAAACACAGTCTCACAAATAATATAGACAAATATGCATAAAATTGGCAAAATGGTGCTGTGATGGAAGTAGCAGCTCTGTATAATCAATGAATAATGAATAATACAATACAATGATCATGAAAGATGCATGAATGCCAAGATAATTCGAATTCAAAAGGAGGTCATTCGAATTGAATGAATGGGTGTAGCTTAACTGATTGCAAGCCACAGTAAACACACTAGTTAATGAACTAATCAAGTCCTGATTGACTCAACTGAGTCCTAACTAAAGTCAGAGTGCAATAAATGACTAAGTCTAACTGAAAGTAGTTCAGACACATGTCACTGCATGCCAACCAACAACTGGTAGCGCATCAATAACTCCAATGAACCCCGATGAGGTTAACTGAAGTCAAACTGGCCATCAGAGGTGGTTGGAGGCACCCCTGTTGACTCCAGTTCATTAAATATTAATAAAATAATCAATATAATGAAGGGAGGCACCTTTACCACTCACCTTAACTGATTGTAACCATCAGTTATCAATTTGGTGCATTTATGACACTTAGATCACCCCCAGAGTGCTCCAGTTAGCCTCCTCGAATGAAGGAGAACGATTAGTTGGCCTCTTTGACTGAAGGTAGGCATGGGTGTGCTCATGCTGATTTCATACAGTTCTCCTCTGATGTCAACTAAGTCAATAAAACTTAGGATAGTGGTCTAACAAGGTTAAATTGACCAAATTAAGTGTGCATGGTGGGTAAATGTCTCCAACAACCCCCTTAAGCTATACTCATAGGATTAGAAACATAAAGTACATGAAATACTAGGGCCCCAGAAACTAAGGCCATAGGTCACCTTGTACAATAATGAAACTCAAACAATGCTCAAATAAATCTAAGTGAGGAAAAGAGGGAAAACCCAGTGGGAAAACCCCCCCCTCAAGTTGAACACTAAAAGTAGTATGATCACCTTGATGAAATCACCCCCAATAGTGAATGGAGGTAAGTGAACTTCTTTTCTGAAAATCTCTTGGTGAAGATGTCTGCAATATGCTCATCCATCGGGAAGTATTGCAGAATGATGGTGCTGTCATGTTCTAACTCTCTGATGTAGTGCATGTGTATCTCTACATGCTTGGTCCTCTTCCTGGTAAATGGATCTATGGATATCTTAATAACACTTTGATTTCCACAAAAGAGGACAGCGTACAAAGTACTACCAAGATAAAACTCTGAAAGAATGCCTTGCAACCAAACAGCTTGGATGCAAGCATTCACCGCTCCTTGGTACTCGAACTCTACTAAAGACAATGCTATGGCGGCCTGCTTTATGCTATACCAGTAAATGGGGCCACCACCAAACATGAAGACACATCTGGAAGTATACTTCCAATCAATAGAATCACCCACCCAATCGGAATCTGTGTAACCAACCAGCTTTAGCTCGGAGTCTGCAGCATAGTGAATCCCGTAGGTCCTGGTTCCCTAAATATACTAGAGGATACTCTTGGCTACCTTCCAATGAAGATCATGAGGCTGCTGCATGTATCTTGACACAACATTCATGGCATAATAGATATTAGGCCTAGAATGAGTCAAGTAGAGCAAGTTACTTATCAATTGTCGATAAATAGTGTAGTCCATGGGAGGTGTGCTTTTTCCTTCTTCAAGGCTGATCCCTGAAAGGAAAGGGAATGGAGTAGCCTTAAATTCAGCCATGTTAAACTAGACTAACATGTCTGATATGTATTTGGACTAAGTGACCATTATCCCATCGGAATTTTGCTCAATTTCGAGCCCAATAAATTGCTTTAAGAGCCCCAAATCGCTCATTTCAAATGCATTGTGGAGAGCAGTTTTGATGAGTGAAATAGAAGTAACTGTGCTACATGTAATCAGTAAGTTAGAAACATATAAAAAAATAACAATAAAATGACCATCAAACTGCTGTATATACACATTTGTATCTGATTTACACCTTTGGAAGTTTTGCGAGAGAAGGAATGCATCCATCTTGGAATACCACTCTCTTGGGGCTTGTTTTAACCCTTATAATGACTTCTTTTGCATGCAAACCAAAGATGGATAAAAAATATAGCACTCAGGCTGCTTCATGTATATCTCCTCATGAATATATCCATGCATAAAGGTATATTTAACATCCATATGTTGCACTTCCAAGTGCTTAGATGCTGAAATTGCCAAAACTAGGCGGATGGAGTCCATTTTTGCAACCGGTGCAAAAGTCTCATGGTAGTCCACACCTTGGACCTGGGAGAAAAATTTTTCCACTAGAATTGCCTTATATTTGTAGGTGCTTCCATTTTCATCAACCTTAGTCCAAAACACCCACTTGCATTGAACCATTTTCTTCCTCGGAGGAAGAGAAACTATCTCCCAAGTAGTGTTTTTCTTAAGAGAATTCGTCTCTTCATCCATGGCAGCTTGCCTTCTCGGATCTTCCTAAGCATGGTAGTAAGAATTAGGGTCTAAAATTATCATCAAATAACAATATTTTGATAGAAAATAATTAGGACAAGAGAGTGCAATACCTGCTCTTTGGAAATCAGACTGGGTTCTCCTTGGATCATTCAAATTTCCAATGTTATCTCCTGCAAAGGAGAGTGTCTGTCGAGCCCAAGTTGGGAAATGATTTTGTACTTCAAGTTTTGATTCAGAATATGATGTTTTCTATACACTGATATAAAAAATCAGAGGATTCAAATCAGGGTCATCAGCCCCAATTACATCATCCAAATATTCGGTAGAATAGGAAGGAAATTCAACAGTTTTCTCCTTCACTAGTTCTACCTCCTGAAGATGATCATCGAACTTGACACTCCTTTCAATGATGATCTATTTTGTTTTGATATATAATATCTTGAAACATTTATATTCATCAATATATCCTATAAATAGACATTCGATGCTTTGCGGTTGCAAAGCCCTCCTTTTATCAAGCGGAATTCGGGCCCATGCAGTATTGGACCCAAACACCCTCAGATTCGACACATCCGACTTATGTCTGAAATATGATTCGAAATGGGTATTCCCTTTCATTGATGAGTTTGGAAATCTATTCTGAATATATGCTACAGCATACATGGCTTCTAACCATAAATTTGCATCCAACTTCTTTGATCCCAACATACAGGTGGTCATCTCCTTGAGAGACCGATTATTCCTCTTCGCTACACCGTTCTGTTGGGGAGTGTAGGGGACTGAATGTTGGATCTGAATACCGATTTGGGAACATATATGCATTAAATCATTACTGACATACTCCTTTCCATTATTAGATCTCAAAATATTGATCTATTTTCCAGATGCATTCTCAATCAAGGCCTTCAATTCAATGAATTTTTCCGAGACTTTTGACTTCTTTTTGATAAAAAAGACCCATGCATATCTGGAAAAGTCATCAATGGAAGTCATAATGTACCTTGATCCATTCATGGATTTGATAGGCATGGGACCACTGATATCAAAATGTATCAGCCCTAAGATGCATGATGCTCGGCTTTCCTTCCCCCGATCGAACTTATGCTCAGGGTGCTTTCCAACAGCACAACCCTTGCAAATTCCAGTGGTAGCTTTGATGACCGGGAGGCCTTCAACCATAAAATTCTTTTGTAATTGCTACAAGTATTTGAATTTCAGGTGGGCGAACCTCTCATGCCATAGCATACTAACTTCATTTCCATGAGTCAGCAATACATTGGGCTTTGCATCCACCACAAAATGGGAGAACTCATAGGCTTTTGCATGATGGTTTGCAAGGCCTTTCGCTACAAATTTTTCGGATGCAAGTTCTGTGATCTCTAAATCATCTGAGCTAAAGGAGAATATCTTGGGAACTCCCATATGTGTCATTTGATAAACACTTAGTAGGTTTGATGCAAGAGATGGTACATATAAAACATTGGAAAAATAGCCATGCTCAAGATCTACAGTACCTTGTTCTTTGGATATGATTGTGGAGTCATCTCGCTTATGGATGGGGATATATTTTCCTGTCTGCAAAGATGAGAAGGAGTCTCTTTTAGCCATCATGTGGTTCGAATCTCCAGAATCTATCAAGAGTGCTTTGGACTTCGAAGTGCTTTCCATGAGGGCATGACCTCTTTCATGCTGTGGTTCCTGATCTTGCTGATCTCTCCTCCGAAAGCTTTCCAGAAGATTGATGTGATTTTTCTCAAGAACAGAAGTAGCTTCATCAAGTTTATTTTTCATGCAGGCATGTTTAGGGTGGAATCCCTTCCCACAGTATGAACACTTGACTTTTTCCTTTCCATGATTCCCTTTTCCTTTGTTCTTCTTTGAGCCCAAAGGATCTTCATGATGTCGGTTTTCAACTTTAGGCTTAGGAGCTTCCAATTTGGTTTTTGGGTTCTTATGGTGCTTTCCTTTACCCTTCATATATTTGGGCCCCAAGACATGGAGGGCTTGATCACTGGAGGATCTGATGATCCCCATCTGGACAAGCTTATCATGTTCACTAGTTAGAGACTCAATGAAGGCATTGAGAGAAGGCATCTTCCATCGAGGGGTTGTGAGCTAATTCCCCACATGGAATGTAGAGACAAAAATTGAATAAGCAGCTCCAAGTTTGGAGAGTATGGCGAGGATGATTTGATGATCCTCCTTCTCCACCTTACATTGCTTCAACAGTAAGACAATGTGATAGAACTTTGTGAAAAAATCATTTAAGGTCACAAAATTGGAAGGATGGAGAGACATCAACTCATTTTCAAGCTGGTATACTCTCAAATCATCATGTTTTCCATACAGGGTTTCCAATTTGTCCCAAATTTCCTTTGGAGTCTTCAATCCCGAGAGATGGAAAAGAAGATCACGGGAAACAGAGAGGCATAAGAATCTGAATGCTTCATCTTTTTTGGTCAAGAATATAGCTTTGTCTATCACAGAAGAAGGCTCTTCTTCAGTGTCCATAGTGACCCTATAGATTCCTCTGGCATGTAGCTGGATCTCCATGTCTCCTTTCCATGAATGGAAATTGAACGGAGTCAAGAGTTCTATGGAAGAAGCCATTTCAAATTGCTGGAGAAAATGCTTTCACTTGTAAAAACCTACAAATCACAACAAAAGGGGCACCGTAAGGTTGAACAGTCTCCACATTTTAGGCTTTCATCACACCCGGCATAATTGATCAAGCAAGATTGACCAACAATTCCTTAACTTAGGTACACAGACCCAGAAGATGAAACAGACCCAGAAGATGAAACAGTGACACGTGGCAGTCCGTACAACTTCACTCTTTTGAACAATCCTGTAACAGGTCACCTTGGCAGAATTATCATAAGTCCCAATTGGTGAAACCAATTCTAATGAAACCTATGGTGTTGGTATAGGGAGAGGTGAGGATACCTCGGTGCAAATTTTTAGGCATAGAGGAGCAATAATTTCGGAGATACCACAAAAACAGTATAAGGAATTTTTCCAGAAGAAATTTGTAAACTAGGGCTTCTTGTTCTGGGAGCTTCTCTCCACTATTTTCAGAAAAGGAGTACATTGGACAAATCAACTTGAAGAGATATATCTTTCTATCTGTTTAGATATGAAATATTCCAATTTTTGAAAATTAGGGTTTCTCTGACAATCCCTAGATCAGTCAGCTCTAGAACCAGGACGAACACCTCAAATCGGTAAGATCTAATCTTTTGCTATTTTCATTTGAGGTTCTCATTTCAAAGTGATGTATCTTGTTGAAGTTGACAAATTCCAAGAATGGAGGTATATGATCTCTTTGAAGAAAATGAATTGGACACCTACACAAGTAGAGAGGTTCCAGTTCCAGAGGGAGATAAGGCTAAAAGTCTTACACAAGAAGAACTTGGTCAAGGCTAAGAAGATCATTGTTGATTCAATCACGGATCAACTTGTACCACAAGTGTATTCCCTAAAGACACCGAATATGTTTGATTCCTTGACCAAGCTATTTGAAACGAAGAACATAAATCAGAATATGACCTTAAGAAACTAGTTGAAGAATGTCAAGATCCAGAATACAGAATCAAAGAACAAATTGAAGCAGTAAAAGAAGAAGTGAAGAATGCAGAAGTGATGATAGCCACCTTGAATGGCCTCCCAGGATCATGGGATTCATTCATTCAAGGAATGTGTGCCAGAAGGAAGTGATTACTTTCAGCAAACTCTGGGAATAAGAAGAAGCTCGACTAATAATAAGAGAAGAGAAGATGGGATCAACTGAAGATCAAGCTCTCACCATCCAAAGAAGGTCTCTCAAGCGATGAGGAATATGAAGGACTCAAATATTGAAGAACTTCTTATCCATCTTAGCATTTGGATAAGAAAGGATTCTATTATGAATGAAGAAAACGATGAAGCTGAAGGCTCAAGAAGGAGTCTACCCACGAAAAAAATAAAGATAAGTATTCAATTGTCATTTCATTGTTTTGTTATGCATTTGTTTATATTCAGTTAATGTACTATGCATGATAGAATGTTTGCATTAATGACATTATACTACTAATATGCATGTGATGGGTAAGTAGCTCATGGGGCTATACAACTCTCCATTGCTGCTTATCTAGAATGAAACCTCTTTGTTGACATATTGGATTAGTGCACAACCTCAATGTTGTCCTGGTAGAGATGGAAGGCATCTAGAAAGTTCCCGTGAGATATGGATGAATGTTGTATCGGCTAAAATAGTTGCATGATCATATATTTATGCATAAGAATTTTTCATTATGAATATACCTTATGAAATGTTTCTAACCACACAACTAATGCATTTGACTTGTAGGAAAGATCACGTAAAATCGCCTACAAGCAAAGAAGGATGAGACTTGTTCGAAGAACAAGTGATGACAGTTCAAGATGAAGAATAATATGACGAATGCAACAACATCATTGATGCAGAACCTTCTAGCCATGAAGAAGTAACCAAGAATAAAGGGAAGACTAGTTCAAGAAGAATGATGTCTAGGATGTAGTATCGATACATGAAGGGAAGTTCATAGTTCCATCATGCAGTAGACACAAACATCGTGGGATACAAAGAAAGATTCATAGCACAAGGATTCTCATGAAAATAAGGCATAGACTACGAAGAGACATTTGCAGCCAGTGGGAATTGAAACACATACATGATGAGCTTGATGAAGATCTTAACCTTTGCTAGAAGGTTGAAGATGAAATCCTATAGAGGATGACAAGCTCACAGATGGGTGCAAGAAGAAATTTTGAAAAAGTTCAAGATAGAGGATCTTGGTATCCAATGATCCTAGATGGATACATAGAATATTAGTAGCAAATGAAGCTACGTGTCACTCCGCTACAGAATGTTTCAGTGCATAGAGTACAAAAGACAGAGGGAGTATGATGCTCCTCTTCAAAGGGAGTGACTGCAGAAGATCCTGAGGTTCGACATGGTATGCCAGGATGGATATATTACTGATGAATCTAGGCTTTACTGAGAATAAAGTGGATTCCAACCTTTTCTTCGAGGTTGAAGGCAGAAGATCAGTGGTGCTCCTGTTATGTGTCGATGCACTATTTTCTAGGCATGGAGGTGTGGCAGAATGTGGATGGAATCTTCCTCGGATAAGGGAATTATGCAGTAGAGATCCTGAAGAGGTTCAGGTTGATGGACTGCAAGGCCGTGACCACACCTATGGAATTGAACATGAAGCTATTGAGTGATGCTTCATCAGAAGCGGTTGATGCTATGATGTATCATCAGATGATTGGGTCCTTGATGTACCTGACGAACATGAGACTAGATATTTACTTTGCTGTGAACACCTTGAGCCAGTTCCTGACAAATCTGAGACATGTTCACTTGATTGCTGCAAAGCATATTCTGAGGTACCTGAGGGGTACAGTTGATTATGGGCTCAAGTATGAGGCGAATCAGAAGATTAACCTGGAGGGTTATGTTTATTCAGATTGGGCAGTGCCATCGATAGGAAGAACACTTTAGAGTGTTGCTTCAGTATGGGATTAGGTGTGATCTCTTGGTTTAGCAATAAGCAGTCTTGTGTGGCACTAAGTACAAATGAAGTAGAGTATGTCGCAGCATTTTCTAGCTAGTTGTGAGGCAGTATGGCTGAGGAAGCTATTGTCTGTTTTATTTGATCTCTAGTTGATGCTATTTGTATACATTGTGACAACCAAAGTTGTGTGAAGTTGTCGGAGAACTCGGTGTTCCATGACAAGTTGAAGCATATCAAAATCAAGTATCACTATATCTGGGATATGGTGCAGAGGGGAGCAATGAAGCTCTAGTATGTTGCAACAAACAAAAATATAGTTGATTTGTTGACAAAGCTATTGGCCAGAGTGAAGTTTGAGTACTTCAAGGAGAAGCTTGGTGTTCTCCAGATCAAGGTTCCTTCCAAGGGGAAGTGATGAGTCTGTGATCCATTCTGACATGGTGAGAGGATTGGTTCCTTCCATGGTCATATGTAAGGGCTGAGCCATTCTGTCATGGTGAGAGGATTGGTTCCTTCCATGGTCAAATGTAAGGGTTGAGCCATTCTGTCATGGTGAGAGGATTGGTTCCTTCCATGTCAGATATGAGTGCTGAGCCATTCTGATATGATTGTAGGATTGGTTCCTACATGATCATATATAAGGGCTATTGCCATTCTTTGAATGGAGGTGCCTGTTCAGTTACCAGGAATACTCGGTCTAGGACTGAGGGCCTTTCTGATACGAATGTAAGATGCAGTATTACATGATCAGATGTGAGCGCTTGGCCATTCTGATGTGATTGAGGGATGTGCTCCCACTTGATCAGATATAAGGGTTGTTTCCATTCTTTGAATGGAGGTACTTGTTCAGTTACCAGGAAAGCTCAATCTAGGTCTGAGGGCCATTCTGATGTGACTGTAGGATTGGTTCCGACATCATCAGATGTGAGTGTAGAGCCTTTCTGACATTGGTTGTCAGATGTAAGTGCAGATCCCTTTCGGCATGAAAGATTGGTTCCTTGCATGGTCGAATATAAGTGCTGAGCCTTTCTGATATTGGTTGTCAGATGTAAGTGCAGAGCCTTTCGGCATGGAGGATTGGTTCCTCGCATGGTCGAATGTAAGTGCTGAGCCTTTCTGACATTGGTTGTTAGATGTGAGTGTTGGGCCTTTTTGACAGGGTTCTGGGATGCGTTCCCACATGGTCAGATGTAAGTGTTGGGCGTGCCTTTATGATATGACTATAGGATTGGTTCCTACATGATCAAATGTAAGTGTTGGGCGGGCCATTCTGAATTAGGGTCAGATATAAGCGTTGAAGAAGACCTACATGGAGGCTAGGCCTACAACCATCATGAAAAAGGGCCGGATGGCTCTATAGAACTTCCTATGACGAGAAGAATCATGAGATAGCACCCGTGCTGATGATCCAACAGTGATGATCTAGCAGTGGTGATCTAGATCAATTGATGATCCATATCCAATGATGATGATCCAGCTCGAGTGATGATCCAGATCCAGTGATGATGATCCAGATCCAGTGATGATCCAAATCCAAAAGAAGATGACTTAAAGATGAAGATGATGAGAACTTGACGATGATTCAGATGATACATAGAAGAAGACTTGTGCCGATAAATTGTGTCGCGAGAATACCTTCCTAGTTAAGAGGGAGTGTTGATGTATTTGTAACTTTGGAATGTATTCATCCGTATATCTTATGTATTGTACACAGATGTTTATTCCGGGATGTGTCTATAATGTAATTGAGTCATGTCATGCCCTGATGTTCTGATCATGAGTTTCTATAATGTAAACAAGTCATGTCAAGTCATTATCGGTAACCCTCCTATTGGTCAAGGGTTAAAGTCCCCACAGTTGTGGGGCCTTAGGGTTATTAGACTATCCTAGAGAAGTCGACCCTAGGTGATTCATTGTAAGTCAGGGAAATAGTCCCCACCATTGTGTTAAGGATAACCCTCCTTGTTGGTCGAAGGAGGCAAAGTCCCCACAATTTGTGGGGCACTAGGGTTATTAGACACTCTTAGAGATGTCGGCTCTAGTAAGTAATTGTTAAGTGAGGCTAACATGTTGGAGTGGGTTTCAAGTGAATGAAAGAATATAAAGAGAGAGTGAGTCTCTCTATTTATCACACACACACTCACTCATTGGGGTGCATGAGTGAGAGAGAAGCTGTTGGGACAAGAGAGAGACTACTGTTGTCGGGAGATCATATTTATGTTTTCATGTTTTACTTTTGGCGCCGATCCTATCTCTGAGGAAGTTGCAGGCTTTTCTCCTTTATGGTTTCCCCGAGGAAATTTCTTTGTGTCTCTTGTCTCTTGTGTTTATTGCTGTGCATTTTATTCTCTCAGTTAAAGATCCTAAGATCATAATTCTAGATTGAATGATAAAAATCTAACAAGTATGGCCATCACCATGGTACAGGTCTAGCCCAATTATCATATTGAGCACTCAGTTAAGATCCCAAACTGTATTTTTTTAAGGCTTGGGATGTGAAATATTGATTTTGATGAAGGAAAAATCACATAGTATCCAGAGAACTAATTAAAGAGGTCGTCTTATTGGAAAGTATACTTAAGAAAGATTCACATTTTTTTGTGTAAGTCTGCATTGTATTAATTAGTTATACAAAAAAAGTATAGAATGTGAAGTAGTCTAAACAAGAGAATGGGGTGGTCTAAACTACCACCCCAGTCCATCAAAAACAAAAAAATATTCAATAGTGGTATGAGGAGGCACAAAAAACCCATACAATAAATGGGGCATGCATGATAGATAAAAGTTTATACAAAAATTATAGAGTTTTTTCAAAAAATCCATAATTACCCATGTATAATATAGGGCGATACGTCAAAGATTACTATTTAGGAATGTTTATGAGAACACCTTAAAAACTAGAAACAACATATACTTAGATATAAACAAAAGCAATCTGTATAGAGAAAAAATTGAAAAGAACCAAGCTCACTGCAAAGCATCACTGGTAGTGATAGTAGGGTCCTGCGTCTCATACGTTTCCTCAAGTATTGGATAGGCTCCATAGAGTTCCTCATTCATGGACTGTTTATTGAGATTAACCGGGAGGGGGGCAGGTTTACGGACAAAAGCATCAGGCTTACGTATCCGTTTAGAATGATGAGTAATGGTGGGCGGTATCGGAAAAGGCACTTGTGATGTGTGTGGCATAGCAGGAGCTAAGCCGACATTCATTGATCTTAATGGAGCCATCGAAACACTACCGCTACCCC
Organism: Pseudotsuga menziesii; assembly: GCA_001517045.1. Lineage (NCBI taxonomy): Eukaryota > Viridiplantae > Streptophyta > Pinopsida > Pinales > Pinaceae > Pseudotsuga > Pseudotsuga menziesii. Next base: position 14,864 of record LPNX010944342.1, read on the forward strand.
CATCGCCCATGGAGCTGAGTCCCATGGCTAATTTTTTCCAAGCGGTCATAGCATCTCTGTGAGTGATAACCGTTTCTAATTCCAAAATTTTGGACTTAGCTTGTAAAATAGAATTGTGAATATGGTTCCATGTACCAATCATTTCTTCCATTAGATAACCCATCATGTTTTTAACAATCCATTAATGGTTCGGGATGCCACCACCAATACCACGAGCTAGGTTTTCATTAACCAGCCCAGCGTTTCCCAATCGTCGATGACGTTACAAACCTACGAAGAAATTTCATTATGATATCCATCCACCTGTAACAGGTGTGCCCTCCGTTGCACACAACCGCAACCACTACTAGCTCGACAGGGCATACCACGCTGTCGAGACATGGTGCAATGGTTCAGACACATCACAAAAACCAACAATGGCAGGAAGGACGACTCTCTTAGGAAAAACTAGGAAGAACAAGAGTGCACCCATATTAGACCATATGGGAACAATCTAAATCAGAAGAGAAGGAGAATAACCAATATCAAGGCCAGAGCGCTTAGTCGAGGAAGATACCGACAGAATGAGAATGAAGGCTTCATCTCCACAATAAAAAAATAGAAGGCATGTCAACCATTAAATGGGAGTAACTATTTTTGTACCACTTCCAGTCCCTAATCGAGCCGAATTCCACTGCGGCCAGCAAGTGAAGTGACCACAGGGTCAAATCCTGCCTTAGCTAGTAAGCGTCAGTGTCCTCCATCGTAACATATACGTGTTTACAGAGCCTCATCAAGAGAGACCAATTAATGCCATCTCAAAGGGAGTGGAAGGGGACGAAGGTGATTAGTCGTGCCAGCCATTGTGGCACTCCTATGGTTAGAAGCAATGTTTCAGTTTTGACATGTGTCATCCACTATGGAGGTGCCTCTATTAATGATGGACATGATGGTCATATCAACAATGATCCTCGCATTTAAACGCATGTGATGACCAACTTTTCCTCCCTCAGAAATGAGACTCACATCATCAATGCATAATGAGTGTGAGGTAGGTGGAAATTTGAAGAGATGGCAATTTGATCGTGGTTCTTCCATGGTGGCCATGTCTGTTCCATTATTTCCATCTAGACTTATGATCATCTACATCTGGAGTAAGCAAGATTCACATTTCACATAGTCTCTAAGTCGTTATCTTTTAGTCATCTTGGTCTACATTGGGGGTGATCTATATAAGGATTGAGAGGTTATGAATTGTTGCGTAATCTCGGGTTGGGAGGAACAAGATTGTTCCATAACAAATTGGATGGTTAACCAAATAAGTCCTTTATTTCATTTTGTTTATATAACATGTTAATACTTTTATAAGGGTCTTATTATAATGATTTTGGTATAAAATATTATATTTGTATTAATGTTTTCATTTAAACATTATATTTATACATAAGGGGTAAATTAGATACATGACAATTAGTGTATTTTCAACCACAACACTCTAAGTGGCAATAAGTATGTAAGAGATTGTTCACATTAATAAGACTTAATGGCTTCAAAGAAGTTTTAATAACCTACAAACTTGATGATAACATGGT